>CM052093.1:8757222-8788914 GCA_028453745.1 Agapostemon virescens | reverse complement strand
CAATGGCACGAATTTGAAATTTTCGATCTGGTGAAACTCGCGAATATGGGAAAATGGGGTTGATAAAAGGGACCTTCCTGCAGTCCCCTGAAATGCTAGCCTAGATTTTGGGAGTTCTGCTTAAAGATTTTAAGTAATTTTGTATACACGTTTCTAGACGAGCGGTCAGTGTCCATGGCAATTTTCAGGTCGATTGGTGTCATATTGCGGCAGATTCTCTGATCGGGTGTAGCTCGTAGGATCCATTACATGAATAGTACAATAAGATTATGTTACGATCGAAAGGTTTGGCAGCTATTGTATAATAATGTGCATACGTTAAGGTCTTTTAAGTTTTATATTATTAATTTAAATTTGCTATAAATCAATGTGAAAGAAATACGTTATCCTGGAAATCGAAAATGAGGATTATCTGAATCATTATTTCTGAGACGCGTATGAGGGATAATTGAAACCCTCGAAACATACGTACACTCTAATATATCTAGGTAGTATACCATACACACGTATAAAGGTATACAATCGCTCTGATTTGAAATATTCGAATCCATAACCATACACGTTCCACATTTTAGGTACTTCATTCTCTAGTCTTGAAATTTAAAGTGTAGCTCCTATTATCAGAGAGTCATTTGTGTCACTCATCGATATAATATAAAAACAGAACTGCGAAATATTGTGTCATAATGACCATTCATGTTGTTTCAGTTTGAAATCAGCTTATTTGAACAATGTGGATGCACGAATAACAAGATCATCCATATTAGTACTCGTCCCTGTGCACGTCGAGCAGATGATAAGAGCTTTTGGAGCGGAACTGGGGAATACATGGACAGTATTTTTCGCATAATTTTAATGCTTGAAACCAGTTATACAGAAAATTTCGAATTCTTTTATGCTACTCTCGCCAAATATTGATTATTGATTAATTAAAACTTGTATGTGATTTGTACGGTTACTTTTACTATTTCCGTCACGTATTGATTATCGATTAATTAAAACTTCTATGTGATTTGTACGGCTATTTTTCCACTCCTGTGCTGCTCATTTTGTTATCATACCGCAATATTGATTGGTGTTGCATATTAATGGATTGCTCCCTTCTGTTTAATTTTAAGCTTATCACTTTACTAATCTATAATTTTGATTTTAATATTTGATTATCCTAGTGATCGATCGCGACGTTCAATTTACTAAATTGTGTAACATATTGAATTGAAAGGATCATGAAAAGTGGAAGGAAAGGTCATGAAGAGTTCGATAACCTTAAGTCATCGTACCTTGCAACTTCTCGCATGTTGCAAGCACAATTCCGTGTCGAGGGTGAATGACGGACGACTGTAAATCTTGGATTATCCTGGTGATTTAACGTCAAGCCAGTGCATCATCATGGAACAATTTTTAACTTACAATGCTGCAGTTTTCTTTTTTTCTTGAGTATATTCAGCACAAAATCGAGAGCATTGAGAAACATACCAATTAAATTTTGTAGTTAAAAGTAAGATTCAATTTATATATACCCTCTAGTCGTATTTATAAATTATTCAAACAATTTTATATTTAACTTTGTTTTTATTATTCCTAAATCAATTCTAGCCAATCAATAGTCGTATGTATAAGTTGTTAAACCAATTTCATAAGCTATTTTTATCACTCCTAAACCGTTTCTAACCTATCAATTTATAGGAAATTGTGTAGCCTTATTTATAAGCTAAACCAATTTTATGTATATTTTTATCACTTCTAAATCGATTATCGCAATTAGAGTTCTGAATATCATACATAGATCGCACGTTGCTATGAAAATATGAACCGTGACTGAACAACTGAAATCATGAAAGTAACGTAACTTTACTGTAAACAAACCAAAGAAAGCTATTTTGAATAGCTATTGTCGACGCTATGATCGACGTTTTCATCACTAGCAATGAAGGTACAGTGTAAACCGAGGTTTGCTGCAATTTTTCTGCAGCATTCAAAGATGGAATAGCCGAAAAAAGAGGCGGATAGAAACAAGTCGCCGCATGATATAAGTTTCATTTACGGTTAAGAGTTACGCTACTCCGTATCTGGGGCCCACGGGGATGCTTCAGCTAGAATGCTTACTAGCCGCCGCTAAATTAGCGCCAGAATTAATCTCCATCCGCTTTCGCATTCTATCCAATTCACGTGTTCTCTCGACCAGCGTCTCAACGAATACAGTAATTTACACCTTCGTTCTCTGCTTCTGCTTCCGCGGTCGTGTTACAAAAAACTTTAGAACTTCGTTGTTACTGATAACTCTTACCGCCATGTCTCGCGAGCATATTGCTTCGAAAACTTTTGAAGATTCTTTTGGAAGTTTAAAATAATTGGCTTGGAATTTGTAATTGGCTTTCATTTTTTTCAATTACCGTTACATGATAACATACAAGTACATGTGCTTGCTTGATATACAAGCTGTGGAAGAAATATTACGACCGATAACTTTTTCATTAGTATGTCACTGGCGACAAAATTATTGGCCAAAAAAACAACTCTAGTTGGAACTATTGAAGGAAACAAAAGAGAACTACCAAAAGCAGCCAAACAAAGGAAGGATAACATGCTTCGTTTTTCTACTCTGCTATATAAATCAGAGAATTGTGTTCTTACAATATATAAAAGCAAACCAAATAAAAGAGTAGCTGTTCTAAGTTCTAAGCATAAATTTGTGAAAATTGATAAAAGTAATAAAAAAATCTAACCGGAATCTATTCAATTTTATAACAGCACAAAATTTGCAGTTGGCCAGAAAATATAGAATAAAAGCTAGTTCTCGTAGATAGCCCCTCCAAATATTTTTCAATATTTTAGATTTGGCTGCTATAAATGCTTGGATCCTTTACAAAGAAACGACAGAAATACAAATACAAGAAAACAGTTCTTGTTTCAATTAGCAGAACAGCTTTCCACCGAATACAGAGCTGCAAGACAGAAAAATTCACCAGAACATGAAGACCCACAAAGATCAGCTGCAACATCATTAAATGCAACCCATTCTAACAAATGCAAAATTTGTCAAGTACGACTTTGCCACAGCAACAAAACAAATAATATATGTGAAAAATGTCAAAAGTATGTTTGCAGAAGATGTACACATAAAAAGGTTTCCACTTTTATTTGCATAAAATGTAAAAATAATAATGCATAAATTATGTTTTCTCCAAGTGAAGTAAATTTTTTTTATTGTTAATATTTACTAATAACCTGTTACATAACTGTAAATATAGGTATATACTAAGTTTCAGTTTTCTAGTGTTAAGTCCATTAACAGTGGAAATATACAGCAAACACTTCTAGAGTATTGTGATGTCCGAATATTAATGCGGGCCACCGTACGTCGTAAGTGTCCTCCCCCGGGGTAGCATGCAGAAGCGGGGGGCCGTGGCTAGAACTGTTACCGCGGAACACATGGGTCCCCAGGAGTGTTAGGGACTGGCGAGGAGGGTTTAGTGGGTATGCCGGCATTGCATACCCCCACCGAAAAGTCCCACATAATCACGTTGTCTCCCCGTTCTCTCCCCGAAAAAAAGGTACGTTGTAAGTGTTGGTCCGCGTTAGAGCAATGTTTCGGATGGATAGAAAAAAATGGATGAAAAAAGCAAAAAATAAACGACGCGTAGACTGGAAATCGGGATTATTAACGTTGTAAACTCAAACAATAAACCACCAGGATTAAAAAGGCATACAGTAAAACTCGATTCCCGCGGTGTTGCGCGTTATTCTTGCTTTGTCGACGAAGTCGTATCGGTAGTCAAGGATTAGTACGCCGCATTGAAATTATCGGTTGACCTATTAACGAGCCCGTAGCACGGGCAGAGCTCGAAAATACGCCATTTTTCAACGATGCCCGGTCCGGCCTTAGTCATTAGTATTCGCGGTATAATTCAGCTGCATCGCGGTATCCGCATTCGGGCCGATAAGGTAAATAACGATCTGCCGACTGAGAGGTACATATTTTTAACGAGGTCCGAACCCACCTTCCCTCTTCCCTCGAAACTTCGGTTATCGAACGATTACAACGGCATGAAGCAAACAATGAATTTGGATTAAAGAACCCGTCGCGGCCTACCCGTTTCGCTGGCCGGCTAAATGAAATTCTATCGAAAATCGCGATGATATCGGCCACCCACGAATTAATGAGGGACTACGCGTTAGCTAAAAATAATAAGATTCGCAACAGCACCGTTCAGTATTAAATAACCTTGATTGAAAACGATCAGAGCATTTTTTTCCAGTTACGCCATAATCAGTTTAACGGTATCTTTCGAATATTTCTTCTTTAATTGATCTATTGAAATTCGAGTGACAGAACAAGACGATTGTTTTGAGTACTTTTAATTGTATGCTGAGAAGCGTAGAAATGTTATTTACACAATTTTTTGACACATACATTTTGTTCAGCGCGCGCGAACATTGAATTTCAACGTAGCATAAACCCAGACAGAATGTCTAAACCGTTCTAGACAAATAACTTGACACAAGTTTAACGATACAAGGAAATAGTTTATTAACACTTTGCCGGCCGCTGTCACGTACGCGTGACTTCTCTTCGTCAACTGTTATCGACCACTGACATCTCCGCGTAACTTCTTTTCTCCAGAATATGCAGAGCAATAATCAACGAACAGGGAACAGTGGTTTCTACTGTTTTCCTTTCTGAATTTACCAGATCATCTTTTGTTGAAATTTTTTAACCCTTTGCCCCACCATTTTCTTTGTGACAAAAGTTACTGCAACATATTCATCGTTAAAAATGTTACAGAAGAGAACAGACAATTTATATCTGTTATGTTGCTACGTGTACTGCAATCCTAAACTATTGATTAGAAGAGAATAAAATTTAATTTCGTAGGACTTAAAAATTTTTTTAGATGCAGCAGTGCATGTGCAATTAACAATTGCATCATTTCTTTAAATATAAATGCATATTTTTTTTTACACGGATCGATTCTTTTGTTTATTCTACGTAAAAAATGATTAGGGTACAATGGTAAAAAAATTATTAGATCCCGAGACATTTTCAAAAAATGTCTTTATTGAAGAAGATACTCAAACACTTCATAACTATGTTGTACAGATAACCACCCTTTCGACATTATCATAACAGAAACTGATTTGTACGAGTAAGCATTTCATCATTCAGTAGCAATTCACGTATCGTAACTCGAGTACGAAAACTAAGAATTTGAAAAAGTGTAACTGTATTTCACTAAATACAAAAAAATGTATTTTACTAATAGTTGAGAAAAAAGATATGTACGACACTTTTGTGTTGTGTGACAAAAATACGAATGTCGTCGCAAGACCGTACCAGGAAAAATATCCAAACCGTCGACAACCATCGCGACAATTGTTTTTGAAATTGAATAACAGTTTGCAACACTATGGTGCATTTACCAAACCCAAAAGAGAAGTTCCAAAACCAGTAGTAGGAAATGAAAACAACAGAGTGAACATACTCGCTTATTTACAGTGGAAACCACAAGCATCTACACGAGAAATATCGAGAGAATGCAATGTAAGCCTCGGTAGTGTGAAACGAATTTTAAAATCAGAGAAGCTTCATCCGTATCGATTTAGTGTTGGACATGCCTTACATGCTGGAGATTCAATAAGACGTATGCAATTTTGTTAATTTGTTTTAAACCAAATTCAGATGAACGAAGATTTCCCGCGGCAGATTTTGTGGACGAATGAATGTACGTTCACCAACAATGGTATTTTTAATCGTCATAATGAACATACATGGGCAAGAAGAAATCCATTCCTTAAGAGGAACATACATCACGAAATAAGGTACACTATTAATGTATGGTGTGGAATTTTAAATACCAATATTATTTGTCCATACTTCATTGGTGCCCTAAACGGAGAAAATTATCGGCACTTTTTGGAATTTGAATTGTCATCTCTTCTCGACGACATTCCTCTCCGAGACAGGCTAAATTGTAAATACTTTCAGTAAGATGGTGCACTGGCACACAACTCACAAGTGGCCATGCGGTTTCTAAAAAATAAGTTTTGCAATAACGTTATCGCAACAAATACATCAATAAGTTCACCTGATTTAAGTCCCCTTGACTTTTTTCTGTGGGGTTATCCCCACAGTTATTTTCTGTGGGAAAGAATCATACTGGAATGTGCAGCAATAACTGCAGATAATTTAAACGCAGTTATGCAAACAATAAAGAAACGTTATCAGAAATGTTTAGAATGTAATGGTGAAGCGTTTGAGCATCTTCTTCAATAAAGACATTTTTTGAAAATATCTCGAGATGGTTTTTACGTAGAATGAACAGAAGAATCGATTTGTGTAAAAAAATATGCTTTTCTATTTAAAGAAATGATGCAATTGTTAAATGCACATGTACTGATGCATCTAAAAAAAATTTAAAGTCCTGCAGATGTAATGCTCTTCAAACCATTTATCTTTCTCCTTTGGTATTTTTTCCTAAATGCAATAATAACGGAGTTATAACTTGAAACAATTGCGTGGACCACCCTGTATAATGATAATCGAATATTTAGGAGTGGTGCGAATGAGTTTACGGTATGAGTAATACAGTTTCCGAATTGTGTCGTTGTTTCGTTATCTTATGGATTCCAATTTCATAGAATTTTTTGTCCGAGTCTTGTCGTGTTTTGTTCGTTGTCACCTCGGTTTTGTCGCGATTGGTCAAGAGTAGTTTACGGTGAAGATATATAAATTTTTTCAATTGCATGGGGATGTATTGAAAGGATTGTACGTTGAGGAGAGGGAAACTGTCAAGCAAGGTTCCGTGCGTATTGTTTTATGTAGTCAATGTCGTGATTTATAATTGTATGTCCGTTTGTCGTTTCGGTGGGTTTGCTGCACGTGGTATCCATCTGTCGGAATCGAAATTGTCAGCGTACGGTGGTCGTAAAATCATCGACTCGTTCAAAGCCGATTTTTATATTTTATTGCGCTCTTCGCAGGTATACCGACTGGTACGTTGAAAACACAGCGAGGTGCGAATATTGTTCGATGTTCTCGTCAAAACAATAATCTTCGAGTAAGACAAAATCTTGTCGATCTGCATAAATCGACTTAGTATGCTTTGCTCTAATAATAAAAATAAAATAATTAAGCGTAAAATTTCCAGGTTAGTTGCAAAAGTTGGAAACTAAATGGGTAAAGAAATTAATGTAAAAGTAATTGTAAATCAAAAATTTTGAATAAAATGGAATATAAAAATAGGCTTCTAATAAAAATATATTATAATAATAAAATTTTTTTAAAAATATAACGAAAATTGGAAAATCTAATAACTTATGGAACTACAAATATATATGCATATAAAATTATACATTTAAAACTTTCAAAAATTGTAGTTTGCTACAGAATCATAAGTTTTTTATACACTATGAGATTTATATATTCTGAAATCTTCCTCGCATGATCGTCGTTCTTCATTTGAAATCTTATCTCTTTATGCAAAACACGAAATTTATTTCGTCAGTCGCGTTCTCACACAACTCATGCATGACAATATATCTGATGAATTCGAGGATCGGGTCATATCACCGAGTTCCCTTTATATTATATTCTAATTCAGGATTTATCATTTAACGTAGATAAAAAGAAAAATGTGATGTTCTATCTAGCAATATGGCTGTACTCCTACGACCTAAAACACGCTCGAAGAACTTTTAATAAACCGTTAATTTAGTTTTCCTGATTGAAACGGCGCTATAGAGGAACTGAGGAATTCTACACGGACACTGCTAGTATGAATGAAACGCGAATTTCTGCAAAGGACATCTAAATCATGTTATAAACTAATAACGTTTAATGTAAATGCGCTCGCACTAACGCGGGCGCTTTCATTTTCCATGGTTTCGCATTTCGAAGAGAAATTAATTGTCCTCCTCATTAGCGCTTCGATTTGAAACACCTGTAAATAACCCGTGCAATATTGCTTACGTGCATAACTCAGTGGATACGTACATATGTGTGTCCGAGATCAATAATTATAACAGTATCATGGCAATGAATTTTACTCCACCCACGGTACTTACCAATTCCAGAGGCGTGAATAACTGAAACGGCAGAATCGACTGTGTAATCTAAATCCAAATTAATAGGTCGCATTGCCCCCGCAATAATAGGCGTTATGACACACAGGAGGTTACGGTTAGTGCAATTTATTCAATGGACTGTCGTTCTCTATGCATGATTCTTATTACACCGCTTTTGATCTTCTGCTTTCATAATCTTCGAACTTGATGCTCGAAATAGTAAAATTGTGTACACTTAGTTTCTCTCATTTAAATTTGCTCCTTTAAATATTTGGTTAAATTGTGAAAAGGCAAAGAATGTTTTAAATGTAATTTGAGTACGTAATTAGACATTAAATTTGCACCTTTAAGTATTTGTTTAAATTGTGAAAATGTAGAAAATATTTTATACGTTGATAAAATATTAATTTGAGTGCCACTTAATACTAAATGTTGTGTTGCTCTCAAACTTTTCAAAATGATAGATGTTCATTTTTTTAAACAACTGCATTTGTTTATTGTATCGCACAGTTCATGAGAGAATGCATTATTATGTGTTGTATGACATAATCTTCAAATAGCTTTGAACTTTGGTAATGCAAGCACATTTGAAAAGCAGGCACGCTTGCAGGATATTAATCATTCAATACAATTAAATGTATGTGTATACAATATTTTTCGTTTTCACAATGAACAGGTAATAAACACAAAGACTCTAAAATATTTTGTAACTTTTTTAGAGCCATTAAGATCACCTTGGATTTTTTCATAGCGAATGAATATTTTTGTAACGTTATCTTGAACCTGACTAGTGATTTATACGTACTGTATTTTAAACAGGATGTCCAAAAAAATTTTGAATTCCATATGATTTTCGTTAATAACTGAAAAATAAGAATAATCTCAGGAATCGCCCCTTTCAAGAAACAAAACCCTTTGGGACACTTTGTCTAATTATTAATTTATCGTATTTTGGTGAATATTTATAATTACTAGATAAAGAAAGCCCATAAAAATATTATCTTTTTATAAGATCTAGTTATTAACAAGTAAAATTAATTTAATCTATTGAGTGCGTAATCAACTATGAAATTTAATTAAATTCTTTATAAATATTACATTATATTAAACTTTAAATCGTAAGCGGTATAAAAGCATATAAACCACAGTAGTTACCATCAATTATGGCAATAATCATGAATATATTGTAAAAATTTTTAAACTATCATTCTATTTAAAATTATTGTACAATTTCCATATTTCTTATAGTATTGATTGTCATATGGTATTTAATAACTTATAGACATAATTGACTGAAATTGTTTGTAATTCTGATCAAACTGTCAATTTTGTAAACAATTTATAAAAGATGTCGCTATTTAAGAAAATCACTGAACTAACATGTAAGATCAAAATTAAGTATGAGATATTATTTAACATTCCATTGTACTGTTACAATTAAAAAAAACATTACTTGTGGTAAAGCTTTTGTTTATAAAATTATGTTAAAAAAATCTATACAAACGTGTAGAATGTTTTGCAGGAAGATGTCAGTACCGAACACGAATAAGTTGATGCTACTACATACGTCTGACTTATCGCAGGATATTCTACTGTGCAATATCGTTATCATACTGTCTCATGGTTATATGTTCATCTTTCATAATTCAATGCGTGGTAAAATTCAACACAAAAATATTTACAGCATAATGAGTATTATTTAATTTTAATTTTAATTTTTTCAACAAATGGCAAGCAATTTTTTAAACTGATATAATCCATTAATTAATTTCTCCATCGTTCTTTCTTTTCTTCGATATTCTACATTGAGGGTATTTTACCTTAAGATATTTGATTTTATACATTTATATTTTATATAGTTATATATGTAAAATCTGAACTATTAATTCTAATAACTTATAAAATAAATTCCAAACATTACTCACCACAAACTAAACTATAAGATAAACAGTGAAGTGAGGTAACTGCAATCTTAATTTCCTATAAACTAGTTTTTAAACCAAACTATAAACTATACTAACTACAATCTAAACTATAAAATAAGCAGTGACAGAGCTAACTACAATATACACTGTACATAAAATATATCAGTGTAGATATTATATATTATGCATTCATATATAATATTTAAAAAACTTTCGTGTTAGTACAGTCGACGTAAATAGTTTCCTATATTTTATATGTTTTTCTATAATCATATGTAACATAAAGAAAAGCAGATTCTAACTTTCCACGTTATACTGAATCTACTATCACTTAATTACTAAGTTGTAAGTTAATTTAGTTATTTCTAAGTTAGTTACTAAGTTTACTTTTTCAGTAAACAACGTACTGTACCGGAAGGCAATAATATTTTCAGAGCGAAAAGTAAAAAATATAACAGTAGTAGGAAATGTTTGGTAGTTCAAACAAGAATATCCCCTTTAAACTATACCAAGCGTTTGCCACTATGATTATCCACATAGTAGTGAACGTAGTAGTAAAAGTTATCCTACGTACAGAAAAGACTTAAAAACTTAATCGTGCTGAAGAGTTGAGGGAATTTTCAAAAATATCCTTTAGAAAATAAATTCTGTTTGAATTGTAAAGATGTTAAGAATCGTGTCTTTAAGTTCACAACTATTCCCTACTGTGGATAGAAAACTATACGCGTGGTACGCATATAGTATTTTCGTGAACCATTCATTACCACGTCATGTTCACGTATCATTACACGGACGCGTTCGCTCTTTAATCATACTTTCCCGCGCATTAAGTCGTTTTACATCTAGCGAGACCGAGTTCTCGCGATCTCACCGACGAGTTACCATTCCTGTCGTTTTTCCCTACGTCAATACCGTCTGTCTTCATTTTGTGTGATACCGTAATGGGGAAGCTCAACGTTCGCATGTTTGACGTCATATGAGACAAGTAAGTACTGCAGCAGACTCGGGGCTTGCTGTATCTCGCAACGTTCAAGCAATTCGGAATAACTCAAATTCCTGAACGCAGGTATAAACACTTTTCGTGATCCTGTACCTTGTACCAAAGACAAAATTAATTATTACACTTGCTTTGTGGAGAAGTATGAATAGAAAATGAAAAAAATGTGATCTTTGTCTTCTTCCACGATATAAAATCAGACGAAAAATTCAAAGAGATTTTATATATAACTTTATTTCCTATACACGTATTTAATTTTTTCATTAAATTCACATGTTTGAGGAAAATAAAATGTTGTTAAACAGGTCTGTAAATATGGAACCGGAGTTTGCCCATACGTGCCGCTAACTAACAATGTAGTTACCGTCAAACCGCGTCATTAACGCCATTTTCTTGTTTTCACATCTGATAAAGATTTTTAACTCACAACCAAACAAGTTTCATACAAGAGCATAGTGTTTAATAGCGTTAAACATTTCAAATTTTGTTGATGGAAAGTACGATTTGCGGAAACCATTTATTTTCTATTACCATATGAATAATGCTGTAGAATCGCATGGAATGCTTGTCGAAGCTTACGGTGAGCATGCTCATGGTAAATCACAGTGCTTTGAGCGATTTAAAAAATTCACGTGAGAAATGAAGAACATGGAAGACCACCGAAAATTTTGAAGACAGCGAATTGCAAGCATTGTTAGATGAGGATTACGGACAAGCGTAAAAATAACTCGCGGATCAATTAACACTTTAACTGCCATATCACCCATAAACGGGTGACGGAATTATTTGTCCATGTTTAAAAGTCAATTTGAATGTTAATATATTCGTTGCACACAATTTAGTTGATATTTGAAGAATACAGAAAGGACGAAGGACAACTATGTGTTATACGTTTTAAGTTTTCAATTGCTGCTTCAGCAAATAAATTACTTTGATTTTATGGATTTGTCGAGGTTTTTAGTTAGGCAGTTAAAGTATGAAATGTGATACGGTAAGCCGTCTTCATACATTTGAAAGCCATGGGAAATATCCAGAAGACGACTGGAATATCGAGAAAGGCAACACAACGTAATTTTGCTTTTTGATAATGCACCATTGCATACAGCAAAATGGTCAAGCAAACGATTGAGCTGTTTAGTTAGGAAATACTTTCGCATGCGGCTTACTCACCAGACTTATTTTATTATTACTTATTTGCATCGATAGGACATGCACTTGCTTAGCAGAACTTCAGATCTCACGACAATGTATGAAAATGGCTCAATGACTGATTTGTCTCGAACGAGAAACAATTATTTCGGCGTAGCATCCACAAATCGTCAAAGAGATGGGAAAAATGTATAACTACCGATGGACAGTACTTCGAATAAAATATTTTGTACCTCTTTCATACAATAAACGTCTATGTTCTGTATAAAATTCCCGGTTACATATTTACATACCGGTATATTGTCATAGAACTTTGACAAGCAGAGAAAACAATGAAAGTACCAACGAATTAAATAATTTTGATTTTGCATAAATACTGTCGCTGATTTCGGATATTTTTTTTTTATTTTCCAAGGTTGTGCGATTAGCTGGTGATGTTATTCGAAGAGAAGTTTGTTACATGTATGAAAGTGATGAAGAAATGAAATTATCTTTTCGAGTTTGTGAACGTCAAGAAAGGTTCTCTAACTGCATCATCCCGGTATAATCCGACGAAAGAAATAATTTTTTCAAATAAATATATCCATCTATTTAATAGCAAGACTAAATTACCGAAGCCAATAAACTTTCGTATTGCCAATATATTGGAACAGTTGCACTATCGCTCCCTAATATTTTCCAAATTGAAGTGATTAGCACTCCACCCTGGACATTGAAAATACCAACATTGATTAAATTCGATATTCCATCGAAAAAACTAGAAAACCATGATCTCTTGAAAGTATCCTTCCTAGAAAGTTCCAGCCGTTTTTCAAACTATTCACCAATATACTGTGATGGATCTAAAAGTAAATTAGGAGCTGGCTGTGATGTAGTAACCCCCGAAAAAAACATAGGTTTTAAACTGTCGGACTACTTCTCAATCTTTTCATGTGAGGCTTACGCTATTCTGGAGGGACTGAAGTACATAGAAAAAGCTAATAACAAAGGCAAATTCATTATCTACACGTAAAAGTGCCCTCGCAGCTCTACATGATACCGAACCGGAAAACCTTATTATTAGACAAATTATTGAAAAGTACAATGATATTCTGTCAAACAAACAAGCTACTGAAATTTTGTTTGGGTGGGTTCCATCACATGTTGGAATTACAGGGAACGAAAAAGCTGATAAAGTCGCAAAAGAGGCCGCAAAGTCATCTCGTCATTCTCTCGATATACCCATGTATCACAAAGAGGTTTTTAAATCGTTTCACAAGACTCTCAAAGAACACTGGAACTTGTCCTGGAAAAACGGTCATAATTCACATATCCATCGTATCAGAAATGACATCTTCCAATTTAGCCCGGCACTATCGTTCAACAGAATGCATCAGGTTGTGTTGACCAGACTAAGGATTGGTCACACAAACCTGACTCATGCATACTTAATAGAAAAGAAAAACCAACCAATATGCAACAGCTGCCAGTCTACTAATTCGATCGAACATATCATTACCGAGTGCCGAAAATACCAACGGGAGAGAAGTCTATACCAAATCAGCGGAAACATCAAAGAAGCCACTAATACTGAAAACTCTTGTTCAAGCCTTCTGCAATTTTTAAAACATAAATATCGTTGTTGCTAATTACCCTAATGGGTTGATGCAACAAAAAATAAATTAAATTAATTAAAAGGTTTTCTAACCTGATCCCTGCCTTCTGAAAAGAGACCGTTTTAATGGTTATTACGGTCACGAACCGTGTGCCGCTACAAGTGGATGAAGAATAATGTCACCTATGTCACGGTACGTACCGAGCGCGACTATGTTTGTTTCAGAATATGAGAAAGAGTGAAAGTCGAGAAGTTCGAGGAATCCGAAGCGACAAAGTGAGAAACAGGTAGACAAAAGATGCTCGTTACTAACTCCTGGTAACCGGAAGCTCGCCATGATTAACATCTCGCAGATATTGCGCAATAACGCCGGCACATCTGTACAGCTCAATATTAACTCAGATTTCCCGGCTGAAAAATATCGTTCTTGCAAATATTCCCGCTATAACTTTGCGCGAGGATGTACGTAAGTGCGTCTTCTACCGACGCTAGGAGTTGGGAATATAAAATATGCGCCGCGTGCCTCCTCGGAATCTTGCTGTTTATGAATAAACGCGTTCGAACGTGGAGCGAACTTCGACGCCGGCGAACGTCTTCCGCTGCGAAAACGTTGCGCCTTCCATTTCGATAAATTGCATTCATTTGCATCCTCGCAGTCACGGATTTCGCTGGCAGTAATTTACTCCTGTTAGATTATCTCCTAGTTTTGGAGAACTTCTGGGAAGCCGGATTGGTAGAGATGTTCGAAACTAGTCGATTTACAAAATTTTAACGGTACCGGTGTGATGAGGCAAAACGTTTTATGCGTGTACTTTTTGTGGATCGATTAGATTAGAATATCTATTCAAAGTATTCTTAATAATAAATGAAACAAAAATTGACGCGGTCGTACGTTTCGGTTAAATCTTTTTGTACAATATAATATAGAACATTGTCACAGGAAAATAAACAATTCTGCACGCGTTAGAATTTTAAATAAGCATATGGATAAAATTAATTTAAGTTTCTTTGTATAAAATATTAAAATATGATCGTGATATACAAATAACGCTAATGGCACACTTGTTAACTCTTGTTGTTTCTCAGGAATAGTTGCATACAAGATTCTATGTTATTCTATCTCATCCATTTTGCTTTACATTTCAAACAAATATACTATGCTTTATTTCTAACTTGAAATTTTAAAGAAACTCATTTCACCACATTTTATATTCGATGATACTAAATTAGGTACTAAATTTATCATCACTGTCAATAATATTTATGCTTCGTCGAATGAATACTACTGGATGATCTTCATCGGACACAGTATCTAATAAAGAATTTTCCAATCTATTACCGCCAATGCGTGTAATTTGATTTCCTCCTTTACTTTTATGTGATTTTGTGTCCATTTATTGGGGATATGATATACAGGGTGGTCCACGCAATTGTTTCAAGTCATAACTCCGTTATTATTGCATTTACGAAAAAATTCCACAGGAGAAAGATAAATGGCTCGAACAGCACTACATCTGTAGGCCTTTAAATTTTTTTTAGATGCAGCAGTGAATGTGCAATTAGCAATTGCATAATTTCTTTAAATAGAAATGCATTTTTTTACACAGATCGATTCTTCTGTTCATTCTACGTAAAAAATTATTAGAGTGCCATGGCAAAAAAATTATTAGATCTCGAGATAGTTTCAAAAAATGTCTTTGGAATGAATAATTTAACGAACTTGCTGAGGTTTGGGAAAAAACTGATAAAAATCAAACTAAGAATGATATTTACAAAATTCAAAAAACAGCATATTACAAAACAAAGAAAGAATAAAGTAATGCTGATTGTACTTTGATATTTGTTGAAAATCATACGAATAACATCAATATAAAACATTATGAAAAATATGGAAATGAGCTTCTCTTCTAGAAACAATATTTGCACATAAGAATAATCATCATTTGATTACAGCATTATGTAGATTACGTAGTATGAAGTATAAATGTTACATTTTCATGATTCACATTGCCAAAATTTAGGAATTCAGTTCGTTGAGGATCCGGCCACGGAGTGGGGCAGCCAAAATGACGACTGGTAAGCGGTTAACAACAAGTTAAACCCAAAAACAATTTTTCAAATTCTTCTACAATAAAATTAGATGATTTATAACGTTTTCTAAATTTATTTTGAGATACAGTTCGCTTGCAATGCGAATAGTAATGCGCCATTGGTTACGTAACGATATATCGTCGTGAGCACTTTTCGCAAGTGTTGCGATATATCGCCGTTCGACACTAAAATGGTTAAAACGTTTACGTCATCTTAAAAGAAAACTAAAATTATTTGGTAACATGTCTTAGCATGTGATCTGAAAGTTACACGGGTCCATAAAGGGTTAATAATATTCGCGAAGACAAACCTCAAAGCTTCAAAGACCATTATCCCAGACGATTAAAGAGTTCCTAGAATGCCGTAGCATTATCAATCTGATTTCTGGCCGATAGAAAGGAGAATAGAATTTAATTTTGTTCGGAACGGAACAGAAATAAGATGATTGTTATTTCAAATTTATTATATCAATGAGAATTTTGTTTAAACAACGTTTGAGATAGTTTCGCAGTATGTTCGATGTTTTCTCTGCGCAATAAGAATTTGTATCCAAGGCCTCGTTTCAAGTATTTGTTGACGTATTTGATAGAAAATGATTATTGTTTTCCTTAATAGAATGCTCACAATTAAAAAATTTGGTTAACCCAGTGTTAAAACTGAAGGTTCATTACTTTACAGTTTGAAAGAATAGGTGGAATAATTTGTTCGTAATTGCAGACGAAAGATCCCTCGAAGTTCAAAGCAATTGATCAAGCCGGCAATTCGACGACTCGTGGAAATTACGCCGTGATATGTCGGTGGAGTAAATAATTTTTCCTCATAAAATAGTCGATAAAACTTTCACTCTTCCAAATCACATTTCCAATCTTTCCGGCGTAGTTTAAAAAGAGGAGGATCGCTTAACGGAGGACCCATTAAGCTAAAGTTCGCATTTACCCGAGACTTTGCCATTTCAAGGCTGTAATATCCGACCGGATGTATAAACGAATCTAATTTCACTAGATGCAATGGTTCACAAACGATGTAGTTTCCCTTGACTTCTTCCTCATCTTCTCTTCTCTTTCAATGGACTTTTAATCTGTCATAAATAATTGCTTTTGTGCGTGCCTAATTTAATTCCGAACGTTTGCTTTTTCTCTTGATCTTATATACATTTCTGTATTCGATAACGTCATCGATATTAAATTATTTTTACTAAAAGGAACGTTTCAATGTACCTTGAGTATTATTTAAATAATTATGTTAAAGTAGACTTTTCTCTTAAGGGAACTAAACTTTGTAATTATATTTTCAAGATTATTTACACGTAGTAATTCTACCTTCTAGAAGCGATGCTTCCGATTTCAAATGATTGTGAATAAATATTTTTCAATTAAACTAAAATTTGATCGTCAGGCCGCTGTTAGAGAACAAAATAAATTCGTCAAACTCGCCAGAGATAGTTTGAAGTAACTTTTTCCTTTGCAAAAATTCAATCTGCGGTTTCGTTTACGAGTTATTAACGAAAAATCAGTGGCCAATGAAAGAAAAGCGTGCGAACTAACACAGAAGTGAGGATCAGAAGTAACAGAACAAATCAGAGAACGTGAACTTTCCGAATTTCTTTTTACTACGCAACGATAATAATTTTAAGAAAAACGCTATTCATTCTTATTTCAGAATGTCTAAAGAATAATTAATAATGTTTCAGATCCGAAATAATAAAGAATATATCCATGTTAGCCGTTTTAATTTTCTGATGGGCATGACATCTCACGCGTACCACATGAAATGTTTATACGATACGTACTGTGAAGATAAACAATAAGTAACCCCGTCGAAATAGGTAAACGATATTTTAATTTAAATAATTCTGTTTCCGAATAGAATTCAACGAACGATTCGCAAAACTTATTTAATAATAAATAATCGCGTTAAAGAACATGCAGTATATGTGTGTTTAACAATTGTTAAAGACTGTCATTAACAGTAAACTCACCCATTCAGTTGTAAATCCACTGCGTGGTTGGAAATGTGGACAGCTGGACAGCGTGTTCACTCCTTACACTGTATGCTGAATTGATCAGCTGATGATTCACTTTCATTGCACTATCACTAAACACTGATACCACAATTTATTTAATAATATTTAAGACGATGTTAATATTTAACACAATATCTAAAATTCGTTGTTCACACCGCACAAGAACATTTAAAAAGATATTTTAATGCAATAACGCGCTCGCGACGACCTATCCATCGGAAGGAACTACGGAAGACTGGCGCGATGGTCGTGAATTTTTTGTTTCTACCCTCGAGAGTTTCAAATGTTTACATTCGAACGCAATAACATTGTTCTCGCCTGGGCTTCGTTTCGAGCGCGTGCCACCTGAGACCGAGTCTCAAGGACGGATCATAAATACGACGAAGTCTATATTTTGGTGGGGTGTCGCTTGAAGGCCCTCACAGGCGACGACTTCTTCCGAAAACGGTTATATTGAGAGTGTTGCGGTCTGTGATGGATTTTTCAATCCGTCAGACTTTGGCTGTTTGCACGTGGTGTGCCGACTAAATTTTAATGATTAACTAAACTTCTCGAAGGACCACCTTCCCTGTTTAGGAAGGACTATACATAACAATGTTCACGAGGTTCGAAGTACTGACTGAGGGTATCGTGATGTACAAGTACGATGTATAACACGAAACGTGACAAGATCGCGTCTCTCTAAGTCTCTATGTATCTAAATGTGTTTTTTCTATGTAACTCCCTGCTTATGTACAATGTATCTAAATGTCTAAGTATTCAACTGCCGAGACAGCCACGAGTTCGCCCTGATAAAGGCTTGTCCCTACTCTTTCCGTTGATCATCCCTTCTCTCAGAAGAAGTCGATGGACCAACGGAAGTCTATGAATATTTTCTGGGCCTTACGATTCGCTGGGAGGGCTGTACAAGGGTGGAACCACCCGATCGTGTCAAAAGCGTAACTAAAATGGTCACTTGTACAGCGTTCGACCTTTTATTGTCTAAGGGTTCGTCGAGTCAAAGGAGGTGTAGCCCGTATGCCTTGGGTCGGCCAGCAATGATTGCCACATGTGGCGGTGACAGGCCCACACCGTAGCCTTAAGAATCTAAAATCAAAGAACCAAGGCCCAGGGTAACAATAGCGACATCCTGTCATAAAAGTTCGCCCAGTGCTAACCGTCCATATACTATATCTATTTTCTCTTGTGTTGCTAACCGTACTATGGTTTAAGTTTAAACCTCTCGACATTCCTACATTTACAATTTCAAACACTTGAAATTTTTATTAAAAAATTGTCGCATATTGTTAAGAAGGCTACTAATTCTATCATCTAAAAGAAGTACATGTTGCTCGGTTCAATTTAGAAAAAGTTATTCTGTTTTAAAAAGCGTCCATATACTTTCCTGTGACACGTTCTAAGTACAAGGTTTCGGAACCGAGAAGTAACATTTAATGCAACCTATACCGTATTTGAATTTGTGATCTCGCTTAGAATATTCTGTAATGCAGACGCTTTCCTCGAATTCCACTCAATCCCAACGGAATACCAATTTGGAATGACAGGAGCGGTATCGGGGACGGCAGTATCGAACTATTAATCTTCTGCTTCTTTGATGTCGAGAAAACTATCGAATTTCTCAAGGTAACGCAAGATTCTTTCAGAAGAATGTTCACCCCTTCTCCGGGAACCTTTCAATCCACACAACATCCTGTCTCTTTCGTCGATCGCCAAAGGGATTCTTTCCATATTTGCCGGTGGACGGGTCGGAGATATTGGCGCGTTCTAAATTGCAAGTCATTGAAAATTGCGTACCAGCAGACTCGATGTTCGCCAATCGTACTTGAAAGAAAGAGAATTGTCGGGCCATTGTCCCAATAACTTCGACGTCTAATCGTGGCGCCGCTAATTTGGTTTCATTTTGTACAAAAATACTCTTCGCTCCTTCTGTGACGTCATGTTAGAGCACCCTGGTACAGTATCGACACGGTGAAGCTCCTTCTGCTCTATCGTCGAAATACTATACTAAACGTTCACAATATTGTCGAGAAATACTTATTTTATGAATTACTGTCAGCATTGTTTGCAAGAAGAAACTTGACTGCTTTTTTCTGATAAGATACAGTGCAAGGCAAAAGTGATTTACTCTGAGTTAGTTTATTTGTCATTTATATTGCAGTGCATTGAAATAATTAAAACATAAAAACACATGTAAGATTTATTAAAAGTAAGAATAAATCAAGGAAAGAATATTAACGTTTTACCGACCGGCGAATATTTCAGAATTTTTCAAGGTCCATTGTCCACGATTGCAAACTTTTCAATGGATCTCTCAACGCTGACGGCAATTTTTATTGGAAATCAACATGACATCCTCGGTAACGTTATCTAATAATTTGATTAGAAATTGTAATGTAAAAGCAGTTTGTTAGGCTTTATTTTGTTACAGTGCAACTATTGAGTCAAGGATCTTTTCCTCAAAATTGATGTCGTTTTTTCGCTATGGCTGTGTCTGCGATGTGTGGATTGTCATTGAGTGGAGTATGGCTAATTTGTTTTCCGTTTCGAAACGAAATACTTAACTGTCAGGCGTACCCAAGTCGAAAACTAATTCCTAGGGCCAAGCATGTCCATAGATATCTGAAAAATCCCCAATTCCGCATTCGGTTCATCCTTGACATCTAAAGGGTATCTCAAACTTAACGCAAGACTTGAATTTGCCGCCATTTTTGCATTAAATTGTTGCAACCCTGAAAAAAGAACAATTTGACAGCTGCGAGTTTAGGGTTAGTAAAAATGGAGCGTTATATGATACAACAACGTGTTTTCATTAGTGAACAATATTTAAAAAATAATGAAAGTTTGGCGGCCACAGTTCGAAAATTTTATACAAAATCAAGTCAAAATAGTGTTTTAACCTCGTCAACTGTGAAAAGATTAATTGAAAAATTCAGGAAGACTGGACCAGTTGGAGACGCTAAACACACCGGTCGTCCAAAAACAAGCCGTTCAAATGTCAATATCGAAGCAGTGCGTGAGAGTGTTGGTAAAAACCCAGGAACATCGATTCGGCGTCGTGGACAAGAATTGCGAATTCCAAGAAGCTCCCTACAGCGTATACTCACAAAAAATCTGTGTCTCCATGCTTACAAAATTCAATCAACACAACAACTGAAGCCTAATGACCATGACCAGCGAAGAGAGTTCGTGGAATGGATTATTGAACATCAACAAGTGGATGCTGATTTTTCGAGCAAAATCATCCTAAGCGATGAAGCACATTTTCACCTTGATGGCTTTGTTAATCGCCAAAATTGCCGTGTTTGAGGTTCGGAGAACCCACGTGTGATTGTCGAACAACAAATGTACCTACAACGTGTCACTGTTTGGTGCAGATTTCGGGCTGGAGGCATCATTGGACCATACTTTTTTGAAAATAAGGCTGGTCATGCAGTAACTGTTAGCGGTGCTCGATATTGCGACATGATAACACAGTTCTTTCTGCCGAAATTGGATGATATTGATGTGGCCAATATGTGGTTTCAACAAGACGGTGCCACATGCCACACAGCCAGTGAAACAATTCAATTACTGCATGAGACATTTCCTGGTCGTGTACTCTCTCGTTTCGGTGATCAGAATTGACCCCCTAGATCGTGTGATTTAACACCATTAGATTTCTTCTTATGGGGTTATTTGAAGTCAAAGGTCTATGTCAACAAGCCCACAACCACCCGTGCATTACAAGAGGAAATTAAACGCTGCATCAAAAAAATTCAGCCACAATTCTGCAGAAAGGTCATGAAAAATTTCGACAAAAGAGTGCGTATGTGCCAGCAAAGCCGTGGAGGCCATTTGTCCGATGTGTTATTCCATAAATAACCCTATCCTATGTACTTTAGTCTAAAGACTAAAAACTGTGTTTTCTATTTAATTCAAACCTTGCGTTAATTTTAAGACACCCTTTACAATCTTACGGGCTTCCCAATTTTGCATTGGGTTCGTCCTCTCATCTATCTAACAAATTGAAACCGTATTCCTAAGGTTATAACCCTTTCGCGAGCCTCTCACGCTGCTCGCGGCCCTGGCGCGTAACAAACGATACAAAAAGAAATTGATTGAATAATTCAAAGTTTTCTTTTGCAGAGAATTTCCCCTCGAGTATCGATTGACAGAAGCGTATTAAAACCAGGCAGCTGGTCATTGGTCAACAGAAGAGAGAATATACTGTTGATCTAAGGCAGTCGGTTAAATAAGTCCCGGTAAGCTGATCCTGCATTTAATTATGCTTTATCACTCGATGAATTTCATATCGAATTTCTTTGCGGACGGTCTTTCTGTTGATATTACAACGAATCATCGGGCGAAGTTATCAGCTTTCAAAGGATATTATCATCGGAGAGCTCACAACCGGCTTAAGAGGTGAAAAGACCGTGGAAGGGGATAGGGAAGAGCAGATCCGGGGATCCATTCGTAAAAATTGAATATCATTCGCTGCCATAACTTACGAAATGACGAGAGGATTCTCGCCTGTGGACCGAGGTGGCACGGCGGCGGCGGCGAGTCGTGCGGGAAGGATTTAAATGTAAAATGCAATCTCGGCTATGCAAATGTCGCGTAAATCGGGGCGAATATGCGGTAACGGTGACCGGTTGTGTGCGATGGATCAAAAGCATTCGGCGCTCATTGCGTTTCTTTCCGCGTTCTCCTTTCCGTTAATAATGCGTCCAAGTTTTTCACCGCGGGGCGAGGTCGGATGATCATTTTGCAAGGACACGTACCGATCATCCGTTTGCACAGGAATCTTTCGCGATTGTACAGTACGGTAACGCGTTTTCCTCGATTCAATGGGAACTAAGCGGAGAACAAATCCAGCTGAATACCTTCGAATTGAAATATTCTGTGGCTCGTTGCTGGCTCTAAGCAAATTAAACGAAGCTCGCCAAAAAGGTACCTATTTGCTGTCCCACATTCTACTAGATTTTTCATCCACCATTCGGCGCGAGATCACAAAAGCGTTGCCGAGACCTTGATTAGCCTGACTACGAACGCCGAATTAGCGATGCATCGCGATGTCGTGTCCCAATCTTATCAATTTCACCCAATTTATTGTAAGTAAACTACAGATCTTTATGGCGATTCAATTATCGTAGGTTATTCTGTACAAATTATAATATGGGAGACATTTTTGCTGTTGACGAGGAAGGTTTTTGTGATAAAAGTCGACGACAAATTACTATAGTAGAACGCGAACGACATAAATGTGTAGCGTTAAACACAGCGATTGCTCGCGTCACAGACGACAAGAAAACATAAAAAGAGCATATGGAAATTTTAACGAACTCATATCTAAAACAAAAAAAAACAGAAAAAATAGGAGGAACAGAAATATCAAAGAAAGGTTAAAAAGGGAACGTATAAATCAATAAAAAACCGTGAATACCAGAAAAACGAAGAATTAAACGAGACGATAAACTAGACTTCAAATATCTATGTGAAAAAAAAAGATGTTTGCATGGATTGCATTGCACAAAAATCCAACTGGAATTTATTTCTCTCCTTAATAGAATAAAGTCCTTCTAGTTCCTGAAACATGGAACACTGTTTTCTATAAATGCGCAAAAGTCACAGTTTTACAATAGCCAAACTATTTTATTATAAAGTAATATAAAATTTCAGATGCTTGCACAATTGTCGACATTTAAACCGTGACAATTTTGTGAAAACAATGGTACAACAATATACGTGATCTTGTTTTAAAACTTCAAACTTCTAGTTTCTTTATTTCGAAATCGTTTATAGTTATAGACAACTAAAAAGATGTTTTGAATCGTGAATGATTCGAATGCATTGTTCTATGAAAACGTTAGAAAATTTGTGTCGTCACTGGATCTATCATAGATTTCTTAAAATTTCCGTTTTACAAGAATTCTTCAGCAAGATGTACCACCAAATTTAATGTATCCTGATCATATGCAAAAATTTATTTAGCATTCGTCCAAATCTGTATCATTCTTTAATATAATCATATCTTCAGTTTTTCATCTGCTGTAATGTATAAAACAATTTCAACTGAAACTGAGCGATACGTTGTGAAAGTAAAGTTCTCAAGCTTTAAAACGAGACCCAATTAGTTGTTCTATCAAGTTTGTTAACGAAATTATCACAACCATACATCGCAAACATTCAAAAAATCAGAAAATCACTGTTCAAATACCTTTCGAATCCACTGTAAGTCTGGCTGCCTACTTTTTATTCGAATCTCAGCTTAAATGTGTGCAATTGCCTCGTTCTCCATGATATACCTTATAATTACCTGAATACCCTAATTCTTTGAGGCTCTAACCATAGCTCCTCGGAAAAGCTTCAGCCTAGTAGCTACGAACAGCTAATCCCAGCAGAGGGTGCAGCGAACTTCTCCAATTATAATAAATTGTGGAAGACAAGTTGTTTCTCGTCGGTGGCCGAGCGAAATATCCGGAGTCTGTTCTAATTATACAGAACAGTTAATAAAAACATTCTGGCCTGGGGCCAGCCTGTTTCGGCCAGCGGAACGGATACGGAACGGATACGGAATAGATAGAAAAGGGAGTGAAAGCATGGAGAGGATGGACGTGCAGGAAAAAGTCGCTGACACAACGAGCCGAGCCTATAGCTTTGCTAGGAATGGTTTGGGGGGGGGGGGGGGGGTAGACTAGCGGTGTGCAAGCCAGCGAATCGCGTTCGTCTGCAGGTTAACTTGCCGGTATACGATTAAATCCATTGTCACGGCAATCGAGGCGAAATGTTTCCGATGCATTAATAACGCATAAATGTCAGGCAGCGAGTGGTTTCTGGCTTGCCGCCAGTGAGCACCGCTTACAGCCTTCCTCTATTTAGGGAATCCATCATTCCCGTACGGTCAGCCGTCGTTCGTGCCTTCGAGCTGATAAATACGTGGCACGTTGATGCTCGTTAACTTCGGCCGCGATCGTTTCGTTTCTGTTAGGAGTGCTATGGAGGCAGAGCAACCCCGGCCAGGATCAGCGCAAACTGATCGATGCACACGTAAATTCGACCTGACCGGCTGAACTTTAGTTCTGCGATAAGTTGATGGTACTTTAACCATCCTCTCGCGATCATTGCTATCGTGAAATATTTGCTACCGCTATGGCTGCGCGAATTCGAGTCAAATTCTCATTAGAGCAATCAACGGTGGATGTTTCATTCGGCTATTATTGAAATGATTTCGACTAGCTCGACGTAAGCCCTGCTGTGAGAACCTTCGCTATGTTACTCTGTCTGACCTGATCCGAATATTATCGCTGCTCGGTGTGTACTCGCGTAACGTGTATCACGGGAAAGTCATTCCATAGATTTTCTCCTTAATGTATTTCAAAATTTGTATACTATCTGGTAAATATACAGGCTATCACCTACGGTAACGGGTTGAAGATTGACACTAGGGAGATGGATGTTTCTAACAGACATATTGCCAGCTGCACCTGTGTCCACTTCGACATTCGCGTAACTTAATTTATAAATTTACAGCGGTTGTTCCGTTCGTGTCCAGGAACAGCCCATTTGAAGGCATTTGTTCGCAACATGTCTCTGACCAGTTTATTTGAAAAACGTGATAATGGCCTGCAATATCGTATCGGGGCAATATTCGCAATGTATCAAGGCGAAAGGAGACTGTTCGACGCGGTCGTCGATGATCTTCAGCGACCTGCAGGACAATTAGGCTGTGGCGGCGACTGGAAAGATGATGGTCGAGAGGGGAAAAGGAAGGGAGTATTACGTTCTGGATCTGCTAAAGGACTCGTTGGTAAAGTTACCTAGCAGGCCCTGTCCAAGACGCTGGGGTATCGGAAGGTGGTTAACACGTTCCATGCCAAGTCATTTTTGCCCGACTTGTCGTTCAGACTATTTGGTGCTGACGATTTTATGGCCTAATTGCCTTGCTCGTCGGTGGAGACGAGCACCTCAGAACTCTTTGAACTTCGGACTAAATCTTGAACGTGTACTCACCTTAGAACAGTCAGAATCTTGAACGTGTACGTAGCTCAGAACTCTTTAAACTTCGGACTAGTACGTACTATAGAACAATTTAGAACTTTGAACATTTAGAACTTTGAACGTGTACGCACCTTTGAACATTTAGAACTTTAGAACTTTTGAAACTGTAAAGCCTTACTAACAATAGATTGTATATTTGCGAGTGCAAAATACGCCAATCTATTGTGCTAAAATAGAGCGTTATTGCCTTGAACCAGCGGCAATTCATACGGAACGAACGCTCGAAACATTGGTTCTTCGAACCGGATAGAATCATTGGATTAGTTAAATTGTGAATTATTGGATTATTTAAAATATAGAATTTACGCTTGTTGTGAATATCTCTCCAGTCATTTAACAAAGTGTCATCCGTATCATCTGAATCTACAGTAGGGAATCGTTTCGAATTCGCGTTGTCAAGAAATTTGAGTTGAAGATTTACGACCTTCGGCGACGCCGAACCATTATCCGCGTTTCAACGCGACACGAACGAACAATATCTATCCTTTTTTATGGTATAAGTGCTATTTTTCCGTAGCGGGACCTCTTGGTCGTTAAGGGTTAAAGTAGATCCTCTGAAAAACGAAGTTTCAAACGAACAAATTTTATTGTATATTTTTGACTTATCGTTTGACCTGAAATCAGCCTCTATCAGATTCTAGCTTCACTTACGTGACATCCTACATATTCTGCCTTTGCTTATTTCAATTATTCTGATACGAATCTACTGCACAGCGTATAGTTATAAAGGGTGTCCCAAAATTAATGCAAGATTTCAATTAAATTATAAACACAGTTTTTAGTCTTTGGATCGTTATTTTTTCATTGAATCATAAAGTACATAGGATAGGGTTATTTATGAAATAACACATCGGGCAAATGGCCTCCACAGCTTTGTTGGCACATACGCATTCTTTTGTCGAAATTTTTCATGACCTTTCTGCAGAATTGTGGCTGAATTTCATGGATACAGCGTTTAATTTTCTCTTGTAATGCACGGGTGGTTGTGGGCTTGTTAACATAGACCTTTGATTTCAAATAACCCCATAAGAAGAAATCTAATAAATCACACGATCTAGAGGGCCAATTCTGATCACCGAAACGAGAGAGTACACGACCAGGAAATGTCTCATGCAGTAATTGAATTGTTTCACTGGCTGTGTGGCATGTGGCACCGTCTTGTTGAAACCACATATTGGCCACATCAATAGCATCCAATTTCGGCAGAAAGAACTGTGTTATCATGTCGCGATATCAAGCACCAGTAACAGTTACTGCTTGACCAGCCTCATTTTCAAAAAAGTATGGTCCAACGATGCCTCCAGCCCAAAATCCGCAACAAACAGTGACACGTTGTGGGTGCATTTGTTATTCGACAATCACACGTGGGTTCTCCGAACCTCGAACACGGCAATTTTGGCGGTTAACAAAGCCATCAAGGTGAAAATTTGCTTCATCGCTTAGGATGGTTTAGCTCGAAAAATCAGCATCCACTTGTTGATGTTCAATAATCCATTCCACGAACTCTCTTCGCTGGTCATGGTCATTAGGCTTCAGTTGTTGTGTTAATTGAATTTTGTAAGCATGGAGACACAGATTTTTTGTGAGTATACGCTGTAGAGAGCTTCTTGGAATTCGCAATTCTTGTCTACGACGCCGAATCGATGTTCCTAGGTTTTTACCAACACTCTCACGCACTGCTTCGATATTGACATTTGAACGGCTTGTTTTTGGACGACCGGTGTGTTTAGCGTCTCCAACTGATCCAGTCTCCCTGAATTTTTCAATTAATCCGTTCACAGTTGACAAGGCTAGAACACTATTTTGACCATATTTTGTATAAAATTTTCGAACTGCGGCCGCCAAACTTTCATTATTTTTGAAATATTGTTCAATAATGAAAACACGTTGTTGTATCGTGTAACGCTCCATTTTTACTAACCCTAAACTCTTAGCTGTCAAATTGTTCTTCTTTCAGGGTTGCTAACAATTTACTGCAAAAATGGCGGCAAATTCAAGTCTTGCCTTAATTCTGGGACACCCTTCATAATATTGAAGCGAAAGTCTATGAGGAAGTGCATGCTTTGGATTGTGCTTACCACAAAACGTTTGTGCCTCTTTACGATACGAGGAAAACGATAATTTCATATATTTGGTAATCACCAGATGATGTTTGGTGTCATATATCGGGCAACACTAATCAGATTGCGTCATATCGACTCGCATTTGTGAGGTGTCATTTCAGTCTGTATTTTGTCCATCGTGCCGAAAGTAATATTAGTGTGAAAATGAGTGAAATTTCTGAAAAAATTCGCTGTTTTGCAATTTTACTATGAAAACGGCAAAAGCGCTGCACAAGCCCGGGAAAAAATTGTTGGTGTTTACGGTCAAGATTTTTCATCAAATGCAACAGCATGTAGATTTTTGGGACACCCTTTATATTGATCACGTCAAATTTTCCTCTGTGAAATAGACATAGTCGACAATACCAGAACGAATATTTTTCTCGAAGTAACAAACACGCAACACGTTGACCCTCCCTAGCATTTGTATCGTGTTTACCAATTACTGAAACGGTAAAACTGTTGTGATAACAATCGAGGAATTTGCTCGTTTCATACGATGTAATTTCACTTTTCCATCAGACGTCGGAGGTAGTTTGCCAACAATTTTCTCCCAAACAAATTTTGCGGTTCTCTATTTGTAAGATAGATCACATTGTTTGGCCGTATGTTATACGTAAAAACAATATCCTTTCTTTTTACTCGATAACGATCCGGCTAGGGTATTGTGGTAACTGATTAAAAACGAACACGTGGAAAATTTGAATGCGAAATCCATTATCCCCTGGTATCTGTCGGCCGTTGTCCTAGTTTTCGAGCCAACGTAAGTATATGTGTGTGTTTACATACATATGTGCGCGCGCGAGCAGGCTGTTTGTGTGTGTGTCGATGCTCGTTAACTTCAATCACTCCCGTTTTACATTGCTGTAGAAGAATAGACCTATGTAGATTTCTGTACGCTGTTTTTTTTTTTTTATCAAAACGCCTGACCATACATTGCCATTCGTCAGGTGTACGACTGTTATTCTGATAGTCAAGATCGTGTTGACAAATCGAAGCTGCCAAATGCCTTTCTCAAATGTATGGATAATTTAGAAGATGTTTATCATGACACGTCACTTAGAAATTAGTATAGAAAATCTTTTCTTTATTTACGTTATTTGTATTACTGCGTCGCCAACTCTAATGTTAGTATGGGTTTAATCTACGGTCGATTTGGGTAACGTCATTTTTGTTCAACTGTCGAAACCTATAAATATTAGAAAATCATAGGTCTTTCAGGTATATCGCCGAGCTAATTAGCGTTTTAAGTTACACTATCTGACCTGTGGTTTTATTAGTTCTGTAAACACGCCAAACAATACTAATCTTATCGTAGCAAGCAGTTTCTGCGATAAGTAATTTCTTTCTATAGAATTTTAAGTATTTTATTGTCTTACGACCCACAGTTGGTCACTAGACATTGCACAACCGTCAATGTTTTATTGTTTTCGCTTGCTTTGATGACGGATTCTTTTATCACTCTGGCTGCACGTAGCTCGACGCGTAGGCAGTGTGCATACCGAATTGCAGGTCGATCGGAATCGAATTGCGGCCGTGGCGCGACTTTGACATTTCGGGATTTTCAATATCGCGAAAATGGACAAAATGGGGTTGATAACGAGGCGCCTTTCCTTAGGTTTATTACCTACTACGTTTGATTCTCGAGGCACGTAGATTCCCCGTGCGTCACTCGAAGGTAATTATATTATCGTATATTAATCGTGGTCACTAATTTATTAAATGGCTGGACTGTTTGTTAATAACAGCAAGGTGTTGCTGGTCGCAGTGAACGATTGTTCAGCGCGTATCATTGAAAGTGTCCAGACATCTCGATGGAAATCTGAGTCTCGCCGTTCCAGTTTCCGCTTTACTAACCCTCTTAAGGGGAGTAAGCTCCAAGTATACATCTATATGAAAAGCGCGAGCCGTTTCATTTTTTAAGAGGCTGTGAGGACGAAAGAAGTGGGAGAGGAACTGAAAGACTGGTTAATGGAAACACTTAGTTCCGTTCCTTTATTTTTTCCTCGCTCGCCTTTATCTCTTTCAATGAAAACTACGGCGGAGCAAAGGGTGCCTCCTTTTCCTCTCATTGTTTTCTTGTAGAAGCGAAGGAGAATTGCTTTTTTCCTTGTTCATTCCAGTCCCAGTGGATTCTCTGAAATTCTAACTACGGAATTAATTCGAGTGACAACTGATAAAAAGTAGAAATGGCAGACACAATTAACATAAATTGTTCCCTCTGTAATTGAAACATGTGATTAGTAGATGATGTGTAAACTACAAGTGTCTGGGATCATTTACTGCGTGGTTGGGCTGACTAAACAATCAATTTTAATGTACTCGAATGTCGTTCTGCTTTTAATCTATTCCATACTTTTAAAGAATAAATTAATTTATGTTTGTGAGAGGGAGTTAGTAACAATAATGATGTGTATAAGATTTATATTAAAATGTAGTTTAGATTATTTTACTTTTCAGAATGTTTAGTCTCTAGATGTTCATAATGTAAATGTATAATATTGTTCCGATTTCTATCATTGAAATTTTGTGGTCACTAATGATCGTTTTAAATGTTTTCACATAATTTATTTAGACTGTGATACACTGATTCTATAATTGTTAATGATAATGTTGTTGAATATTCGCTTAATAGAAAATATAAGGAAATTAGATATAATAGATAGACGTTATCGATATTAAAGAATTTATACAAGCACACATTTTTCTGCAAATTTAAAATTCTACTCGTAATTCACCAAATTTATAATTATAAGCGTACCAGAATATTTAAACATGTTTAGTTATCTTGTAATGTTGTATTTGTATTCGTATAAAATAAAATCTTAAGCCTAAAGAAGTTTCAAAACGACAATTAAGTATCATACATTATTCAATTATTATTTCAATTATTAATAACTTCTCACTCAACATGTGACACCCCTTGTTTCCAACTTTTTTTTTTTAATTTAAATTAAATTTGAAAATTTAGACAGTAATGAAGGTGCAGTCATTTATTATTTTTGTTACAGAATATCTTATTCTTGTCTATTATGTTACAGGAACAATTATTACGGAAAATGTAATTGGCCTCACGTGTACGTTAGCATAATTGGGAAATGGCTTTTGATCCGACTATAATGCATGACGTGACTATCGAGTACGTCAATAGCCATTATGCTATTCCATGAAGAGCAATGATTCGAGTAATTATTAAGTTGTTAGAATGAAGGATCTATGGTATATTTAAAAAATTTATTTTTTTAATGAACTTTTAATTTAACATATATTTAATTAAATTCAACATTTTTTATGAATTGCGATAACATACACAGAATATAGGAGTAGGTAGGAAGAATAGTAGAGTACGAAGGCTTAGGAACACAGGTAGGAGCTTAGTATTCTAGTCGTGCTGCCTAAGTGTGTACTTCGCAAAAGAAACTTCTGAGAAATCTAGGTTCTAATGTAATCAAGTGTCAACAGCGTTTTGAAAACGGTTTGTCATTACTTATAAGAATATGTAACAAAAACTCTAGGATCATCATATAGGAAAATCAAATAGTTAGTACTCCGACGTGTCTCCCTTAACACTTTGACTGCCAAACGAGTAGTATAAAAAATACAATGTACGACATTGAGCAGTCCTCCGACCTTCTTGCATATTCTGTATCGCTGTAAAGTCAAGTACAACATATACAGTGAGTAACGAAAGTATTCAAACGGAAAGGATT
>CM052093.1:8733466-8756722 GCA_028453745.1 Agapostemon virescens | reverse complement strand
AAAGTGTTAAACGGAAAAAATACAACTATGCATAAACAAAAGACTAACTTACCCCATTTGTGATTTTCTGTTTCAATCAAATCTATTAAAATAGTGTGAGTATTTCTTGACATTATATAAATTATATGCAGGGTGAGGCACCTAAAATCGGCCATCTGAAAAAAAGTAAAAAAGTATATCCTTCCATTTAAAAAAACAGAGATGACCTTCATATCTCCTTAACGTCTCCACCCATTAAAAAACTAGTTACATCGGATGATCAGTCCCTCGATACTAACCACTTCTGGTCTGATGCATTTTTTTCTATGACCAATAACAGCTAATACGGGAACATATTCAGATGCGAAAATCTAATTTGGATGAAACTTATGGGAGCTTATAGTTCTTTGAAAAATATTTGACACGTGTTTTTTTTATCGGCAATCACCCACTTGGAAGGGGTGAAAGCAGCCCTTAAAATTGGAGGTCAAAACCATATTTTTTGAGATATCTCGAAAACCAGATGTCGAAAAAATTTGAATTTTTTTTTAAATTGTGTTTTTCAATGGGAAATGTAGTCGCATAAGAAAATTTTAACAAAAGTTAAAATAAATAAATAATAAATGTAGTCGCTCCCATAAGTTTCATCAAAATCGGATTTTCGCATGTGAATATGTTCCCTTGTAAGTTAGATGGCAGGTTTTAGATGCCTCACCCTGTGTATCACATTAATTTCTAAATGTGATACCGCCAGTCCCCAGGGACTGCCATAGCGTTTAACGTGTTAATGCGATCACTGTTCATTGCAAAGTTCGTGGGTGTAGAACATGGCCCAATACAAGCTGGCCCAAGGTGACTAGACAATGACGAGTTTTCCCTGGCGGAAGGCCCGTTAACCCCTTGCACTACGCTGAACCTCAGAAAAAGCCAGGCCAAACTCGTGCGTCCGAATGATCGAGGAATGAGCCGAACGGCGGAGTCCGAGTGTCGGAATTTGAAACAAAATCTTACGACTCAATGTAAGATAGCCGCGCCCGTACTTACTTCACGCGATGGAGCTCTTGTGAAATTCAAATGAATTTAAATCAAAAACTTTTAAAAAATATTTTAATTATTACATATGATTAGAACAAGTTCTGCATAAGTAATAATAATATGATTAATTAATAGCGGAATACAAATAAGCGAAATCAAATCCACGGCAGTAATATTTGAACTGAAATAAATTTTCAGATTATGTCACTATCACTAGACTACAAAATGAAAAACAAAATATAAATGAACAATTAAATATCAACAAACTATTAAATTGAAAAATATTTTCAAATCTAAATCCTGCATGGAGATACACGATCCCATTCGAGATATTCATACTTGGCCTGAGATTAAGACCACAAGTCAAACTCGTGATATCCACGTTTGGCATTAAATTAAACAACGAGTCTGACTCGCGATATTCAGGTTTGGCCTAAAATTTTCATCACGAGTCAGACTCGTGAAAATAGTGCGAGGGGTTAAGGTAGCTCGTGAACAGACGCGACCAAATGTTGCTGATGACTTGGCTCTCTATTTTTTACAGTTTTATTACTCGAAGGCTAGGACACTGGAGATACACGTGTCTGCCAACTGCGCGCAAGCCTTCGGACACTTTTCAGGGTCCAAGCCTGAAGCAATTTGTTTCGGATGAACTCTAGTGGTCGCAATAAAGCTTATGTTACGACTTATGTTACGAAGATCAACGTACGAAGAGCTAAAAGCCAATGTTACAGAACCAACATAAAGTAATGTGCTCCTTACATCGATAAGTGATATTAGAACTAAAATACTTTTGACGACCGAGACACCAAGTTATTATGTCTTTTACGTGTATTAATAATATTGTGATGTCTCACGACTCTCGTTTTATGAGCATTAAATTGTTCTTGATTTTTCTTGAAAGTGAGTTAGCTTTTACGACAGGAAGCGGCTTGCGCATGATAACCTTCCCGGGACGTTTAAGACTGCGATATAGATTCCTCTCCGGTAAAGTTCCTCGTAACACGTTACAACCATTTTCGTTGTCGTCGATTCATTTAACTCCTCTCGCTGATCTTTCTGGCGTTATAGCTCGTTGGTGTATCGCTCGGGAAATCTCCAAGATAACGAGCGGTTCAGAAATTAAAGGACCCTGAGCTGGACCTTTCGCAAGGTCGTAAGAAATAATTGAATTTTTCCTAAGGGATGTCTTCAGAAAGCGTAACTGCCTGTGTCAATTCCGAATTCTTATGGTTGATAATATCTTAACACGTTAAGTGCCATGTCAGCCATCGGTGGCTGACACTGAACTTTCCGTTTAGGCCACGTCAACCACCGGTGGCTGACAGTGTGAAATATGATATTTAAATGATGAAAATTTATTTTAAATTTACTTAATTTTTATTTATTACGAGGTTACATTAAGACATTTTAATGGATTTTATTGAAACACGGTAAACATAAAAATGGTTGATCTTCGCAGGTATCACAAAATGACAGGTAACATGATTTACAATATTTTCGCATTGCAGAGACTTTTCTAGGTTTTTTTGCAGTTTATGTCGTTGTTTTTTAGAAGTTGTTGTGATACTGCCAGATAGATTTGTCTTTTTCTCGGCTCAACTTGTAAGGTGTACTACTAATTTTTTTCTGGAATTCAGTAATTTTTATATTTTTATATAAAATGTAACTGTTTAGAGCTGTATTATTGAATAATAGTTCAAAGGCTTAATTTTAGTTTAAGTATTCGGACACTCTTCAAACCTAAATAACTTTTTTAAGATTGGACCAAACCTCTTGACTTTTCTTGAGCAATTAGTTGCATTGATTTAATAAATGATATACAAAATAAATTTTGTAAATATTGGAACTGATGTGAATTACATGACCAATAAAAAAGGAACTTTTTAAATATTTTTTATTTGAGCCATGCGCAAAAAATTTTTAAAGACGCATCTGGTAGATCTATGATATTTATACGCATGCAGAAAAATTCATTAAAATCGATCGACGTACACAGGAGCTACGTGCCATCGAAAATGGTGAAAATCGCAATTTTTCACGATTCTTGATCAGTTTCTGCTTAAACTACAGAAATTCTTACATCTTTCTACGCGTGCCATTTTTTCCCGCGTCAATCGATTTCGGTGAGATTTTCAGCATGTGTATAACTAACACAGTTCTGAAAAACGCATGTTTTAAGTTTTCATTACGGGTTGAAATAAAAATTTTTATAGAAATGTCTTTTCTTCTTTCCCACATAATTTCTACCAATTAGAATTATTTTAAAATTATTTTTGCATATCATTTAGTAAATCAATGCTGCTAGTTGCTCTAGAAAAGTCAAGTCGTTTGATTCAATTTTGAAAAAGTTATTTAGGTTTGGAGAGTGTCCGAATACTTTCGTGCGCTACTGTATATAAGAATGAACTCGTAAAATTTATTTGTGTAATCGGAATAAAGTCTCATTTGAATGAAGTAACATAATTTATCGTGTAATTTAAATGTAGAATAATTTTTGTGTAAAGAGCGATCACTTGAATTTTCATAAAAAATTATTTGATATTTTAAAAGTTATATCAACTTTTGTAAAGTGATGCGAAAGAGTCGAAAACCTTCAAATATTTCGGCTATTTGCAACAGCTATGACACAAACAGTCCGAACCATATTATGTTAATAGAAGTAATACAATTCCATGTGCAATTGACGTAGACAATTTTTATTTCGCATAAAAATGCGCAGCCTAGTAATAATACTAGACAACTACACATTAGTTAATAGATGTTTTCACTCCTGTGAAGACATTGAATTTAATTATAATCTGCAAGCGTAATTATACAGAGCGAACTTGTGTTTATCGTTAACTACATAATCATGTTAAAAAACTATTTACACCGTCCTTACAAGATGTCACAACTGTAATAGATTAGACACCGTTGTTTTACAAACGTACTCGTGGCTGATAATAATGTTAAACTTAATACTGAGAAAATAGAGAAAGGAATTTAGTGTTGACATTAGGACATGCTGGCATTCGCGGGAACAAAGAAACAGATTACGGGGCAAAACCCGTTGAAGAGAGGATGTAGACGATGCAATAACCTTAACAGATATTAAATTGCTCGTAAAACGAGTTTGCAAAGAATGTAGGCCAAATTTATGGTAACGCACAAACATGTAGTTAAGAGACGGAAAGGATGCTGTAGGGAAATGGTTTCATCCTTCAAAGGGAGGTTAGTATGCGAGAAACGTGAATGCACAGTCTTTATTATGCATGCGTTCTTGAACTGCACAAATGCAATATGCACGGTAACGTGTAAGTTACCATTCATCGTGAAAGTGGTTTTTCTAAAATTTAAAAGAAATAATCGTCATAAACCTTGGCACCCACCATAACATACGTTTCACAGAATGCCTAAAATAATAAAATTACAAATGTATCATAAGTAGACGCAGTTACAGAAAAATAATATTAAATATTATCGTGTAACCACGCCTAAAATATATATATATATATCTATTTTCTCTAGATTTGTTAACTTGACAACAGTTTCATGTTAACCCTTAGTACTCCAATGGCTCCTCTGAGGTGACACTAAACATTGTCAGACTATTATTCAAAATAATTTATACATTACAAATGTTTGTAATGAAGAAGTTAGTAAAAATTGAAGTGTTGCTGTACGATTAACAGTAACAAATTTGATATGCATGAAAGGAAATTAACCACTTGCAATGGAATTATTCTAGGACAGAAAGACGTCTCCAGTTAAGAATTAAAATTGCTTGAAGTGCAAAGGGTTAAACCTCTCGACCTTCCCACAAAAATTCAAAAGTGGGATTTGATCTAAACCTCTTGCCCTTCCCACACCTTAGAGGAGCCATTAGAGCGCTAAGAGTTAAGAATTCATTGGTTCAAAAGTTATGGGTGTCCAAAGTTGAGGTATTCTAAGAGTTTTTATCAAATGAGGGCGACACTATATTGGCACGTAACGACGGACGGTCGGTATCAAACGTAATTTATCCAGTCCAGCCGCTAGATGGAAGTGCTGCTACGAAATCCACAATCGGCAAACAAGTTGGTACCTACACAACAGAGACATTCTTTGAAAAGCGATTCAAATTGTTGAAACATGAAGATAAAGCAAAAATTAATTGGGCTCGCGAACACGGATTATTCAAAATACCTAAGCAAAATTTAAGCCAGACCTAACCCTGGCTTAATCTAATATTATAGTAATTCTCGAATATCGATAAGAACACCTTTATTATAAATTGCTTGCGTACCTTGAACATTCATTCTCATTCATTTGAAGTAAGAAATTTTAGAAATTCTACTGAATTTTCAAAATATACTGCTCTTACATGCTGCCATCTAGAATCACCTGATAACAACCCCACACTGTTTACGTGCCAATACGACAGCGCCCTTACCTATAAAAAATCCTTAGGATTTTTCAACTGTGGACAACCATAACTGTATACGAAGGTAGCACGATGGTTATACCTTCTCAGTGTGCTTAAAATGATGCTGACCACCTGGGTCGCATAATAACTACACGGAATGCACATATGTATACTTTATTACACTAATTTAGAATGTTTGTGATTTCTGATGACTTTCACGACTTCTAAATGATTCTATGCTCGCGCTATCGGATTGTGGTGTATACCTTTCCTGGTCGAAGTGCACACATGACGGCCAAACTCAAGAGCAGCCAATTAATTAACGGTTAGTAAAGTTTCGACCGCTACGGAAACACTTCAGTTGATATATAACGTTAATGGACAGTAATTAAGTAACATTACAAAATAATAAATTAATAATTCTGTAAAGTATGATACACTTTAAAGCATTTTGGAATATGTAAAGGAACTAGTCATTTTTTACACTACCAAATTATTTCGCTTCTTACATTACTTTTTACACACACGTGGCATCTCTTCGCAGGATGTTCCTATTTGCTAGTGAAAGGTCTGGGTTAGGTTATCGTTATACGATACAACAACGTGTTTTCATTATTGAACAATATTCCAAAAATAATGAAATTTTGGCAGCCGCAGTTCGAAAATTTTATACAAATCATAGTCAAAATAGTGTTTTAAATAGTGAATCAGTTGGAGACGCTAACACACCGGTCGTCCAAAAACAAGCCATTCAAATGTCAGTGTTGATGGAAACCCAGGAACATCAATTCGACGTCGTGGACAAGCATTGCAAATTTCAAGAAGCTCTCTACAGTGTATACTCACAAACAATCTGTGTCGCCATGTTTACAAAATTCAATAGACACAACAACTGAAGCCTAATGACCATGAACAACGAAGAGAGTTCGTGGAATGGATTATTGAACACCAACAAGTGGATGCTGATTTTTCGAGCAAAATCATCCTAAGCGATGAAGCACACTTTCACCTTGATGGCTTTGTTAATTGCCAAAATTGCCGTGTTTGGGGTTCGGAGAACCCACATGTGATTGTCGACCAACAAATGCACCCACAACGTGTCACTGTTTGGTACGGATTTTAGGCTGGAGGCATCATTGGACCATAATTTTTTAAAAATGAGGCTGTTCAAGCAGTAACTGTTACTGGTGCTCGATATCGCGACATGATAACACAGTTCTTTCTGCTGAAACTGGATGTTATTGATGTGGCTAATATGTGGTTTCAACAAGACGGTGCCACATGCCATATAGCCAGTGAAACAATTCAATTACTGCATGAGACATTTTCTGGTCGTGTACACTCTCGTTTCGGTGATCAGAATTGCCCCCCTAGATCGTGTGATTTAACAGCATTAGATTTCCTTTTATGGGGTTATTTGAAGTCAAAGGCCTATGTCAACATGTCCACAACCACCCGTGCATTACAAGAGGAAATTAAACGCTGCATCAACGAAATTCGGCCACAATTATGCAGAAAGGACATGAAAAATTTCGACAAAATGGTGCGTATGTGCCAGCAAAGCCGTCGAAGCCATTTGCCCGATGTGTTATTCTATAAATGACCCTATCCTATGTACTTTATGATTCAATGAAAAAATAACAATCTAAAGATTAACCGTTTGAGTGACACGGGTCTTTATTATTTCCGAATCGAAAAATACCAAGGAGCGCAATTGCGCGGTATTTTACTTTTTTTTTCTTATTTTACTTGTTTTGTACGTCTACGAACTGTAATATTATTCCAACTTTGTCTTAATTTATCTAAAACTGAATGGTAACAGTAATGTCACGCATCAACAAAAACCGAGCGTGTGTGATCGTTGGCTTCGCAGCCCTGAGCGCTGGCACTTTTGGACATAAAATATGAGAACCGCGATCGCGTCGCTTGGCACTCAAATGGTTAAAAATTGTGTTTTCTATTTAATTCAAAGCTTGCGTTAATTTTGGGACACCCTTTGTAACTATTAGCAGCTTACATGGCAGCCACCAATTGTCCACAATCCGTTAACCCGAGTTTAGGGCTGGTGTCGATGTCGTATGGAAAAGAAGCGTGGAAACACAGCTTGCAATCCGCGCACTTTGCAAATAGGTAGTATCTGGCGTCGTACGAGGAAATCAAGAGGTTCACAGTCAATGTGCTCGTCACGATTAATTTCCCAGCGATTCTCGCGATGTTCATCATTGTTTCGCGAATGCTGTGCATCGCCTCGTTGCTCCCGTTCTTGTTCATGCTCTCCAATGGTGATTTCGATGCTTGCAAACGAAAAAATCAGTCCGCGGATCGATCGTGTAGCATTGATGCCGTCTCTACTTACGTTTCCCGTTCATCCAGAACGCGATGGTCTGTAGCATCGTAAATGTGTGGTTTCCCTTCAAAACACGCATAAATTTGTCGCCTTTTACTACAGATTTCCGGAGAGGAGAACAATTGATGAGTCTGATGCGGCGACAAAGACAATTATCAAGAGTGTAGGAATCGCGATTGGGTGGGTCAATGGGTTAATGCCATTTTCTTTTTCTCAGTCAGATTTCTATAAACCTCATCGTGTAATAGTTCCATTAGTATTCGCACCTTAAGTCCATCGGTGTTGGAAAAGTAACCTTTGTAGTCGTACTAAGTTTATACTTACGTGTCATGCTGGTCAGAATTAATTTTCATTGGACGAACAGTAGTACATAATATGCAAGTTTATGTAGGAAATACAAAATTTCTGAATTGTTTTTTATACTTTAGACATATGTAACAGAATAGTGTGTTTCAATTTTATATAAAAATTCTATATTATAGTTCTTCGTCGTGTTAGGAATACGTGTTGCAAAACTAATTAGTTCGACGTCTTCCATCTCTTAATTTTTCTGTTTGAGCATAGTGAACAATTTTTTTACATTTTCACAGTGCCGTAACATATATAGTTTTTCTTGTTAAGTCTTTCCTCTTTATAGGAGTTTGATACATTAGCGTACAGTTATTGTGACCGCGTGAAGGATCGGCTACGCGTCAGTTTCGTCAAATATTTTTGCAATGTCAAAGTTGAACATTATTTCGTTTAACATTGATTAACGCGAAAAGTGTACAAGTTAATTAAATGAAAACTATGTTTCTAGCATTTAAAATAAGTATTTTTTTCATTACAAAGCGACAAATTCTTTAAGTCCATTAACAGTGGAGATATACAGCAAAAACTTCTCTAGTGTCTGAATACATTAATGCGGGCCACTGTACATAGAACACGCTGCTGTAAATACGCAGGGGTGCGTCGCCCTCGGTGTTGCATAACAAGATAATTGTTTCAACGGATTCCAACGATACCAGACAATTATTATGATAATTTCGAGATTGTGGAAATTGTTCTATATTTAATACAGATTATTTGCGAGAATACGTGTAATTCTTAAAAAAACTGAACAACAATAATCAACGTACAAACGAATCCTTATGTTACAGAACTATATATTATCTTTGAACGTGCTTCGACGTTGTACAGCAACGATGAACCGTGTAACAAGTAGTATTCTGCATAATGGTGATGTATCGACTAATTAAACGAATTCGTTCCTCTACTTTTGCCTCCGCTCCGGTAAGTATTACCTACACAGTATATTCGCTGGTACGTTTCTTCAAGTATCGATATTTTCATCGAATGCCGTACCGAATACAATTTTATTTACCAACTGGATACTAACGGCACGGATAAATACTTTTACTATTATTTCTCAATTGTTTCATCGACGTATTTCTCTTTCATGGCCAACAACACGGACAGATATCCGGCGGAAGTTCTTACTACCTAAAAGAAATTTTGTTATTAGTTGATTAACCGTTCGCCGACAAATGGGTGGCGATTAATCAATATCCAGCAGTATTTTCTGAACACACAGCGTTGAAGAGCTCTAGAGAGAACGGACTAAATTTTCCAGCTGTTATTTGAAACGATATTCTTGATCGACATATTAGCATAACCAACGTTACCGCTTGTTTCGGTGGCAGATCGTACCAAATGCAATCGTATGCGGATTGAGCAACTCCGGTACTCTAAACATTCAAATGTTATCGGTTAAGAGTAACGATTCGTCGAATCTTCTATAAACCAAACATTCGGCTATATAAAGTGAGTTACCAAACGTTTGCACCTCAAATATCTTTGTTGTTTCTGATGATACGTAAGATATGGTAAGGACAAAGTTGAATGGTACAGTGAGGCTGACACGATGCTATAAAAAATTTTGTTTTTATGACATTTTTTTAGATATATCAAGGTCACCTTGATTTTTTTAAATGGAACCACCCTTTTTTAAACACCTACAATTATAGCCCCTTTCATTAGGAATTCAGTGACTATATTATTCCAAGGTCATTCAAGGTGAAGGACAGAAAAAACGTATAAGATTTAGAATATGAAAGCAGAATACGTTTATCATGGTTGAGACTTGCAGTAAATAGTAAACATACTATGGTCGTAGTTAAAGTAAACATACTAAGGTCCTTCAATGTTACTGCTATTCAGCATTCTTATTTACTATCAGTATGTTTCCAAACGCGATTCCGCTATGTTTTATTCAATGACTGAAAAGTGTGATATGATCACGATTTACTGTAAATGTAGACAAAATGCAGTGCAGGCCCGATTACTTTATGAAGAAAGGTACCTCGTGCGAAACACTCCTACTAAACAGACTTTCATTAATACGTACAGGTTGTTCCGAAGTACTGGAGGTGTACATGCAAGACAGTACAAACGGAGGAATCCCACGACCAATCAAGACAATGAAATTAATATTTTAGCAGCTATAGCTGTCAATCCTCATGTGAGTACGAGAAAAATTTCCCGGGAAGCAGGCATAAGTCAAAGTAGCGTAATAGGAATTCTGGCCCGACATAAATTTCATCCGTTCCACATATCGGTCTATCAAGAATTGTACGGGAATGATTTTCAAAATAGAATTAACTTTTGTCAGTGGGGATTGTTTCAAAATTATTCATTTTTTTTCTAATGTCTTGTTTACGGACGAAGCGACATTCACTAATCATGGCTCAATTAATCTACGGAACGCCCGTTATTGGTCTGTGGATAATTCGCACTGGCTGCGAGAAATTGATCATCAAAGACAATGGAGCGTAAACGTGTAGTGTGGTATTTTGAACGACAGAGTAATTGGACCATATTTCGTTAAGGGAATGATGACGGGATAGAAATACGCTCAATTTTTGCAAGAAGATCTGCCAATTTTGTTAGAAGATGTCCCTTTACAAAATCGCTATGATATGTGGTACCAACATGACGGTTGTCCTGCTCATTATGCACGAGTAGCTAGAGAAACGTTGGAATCACGATTTCCGAACAGATGGATTGGACGAGGCGGAACTGTTTCATGGCCAGCACGTTCGCCTGATTTAAATCCACTGGATTTCTTTTTATGGGGTCTGCCAAAAGAGACCATGCACATGGATGCTCCAACAACAGTTGAAGATATACGTCAGCGTATCATCACAGCATGTACAAATATCACCTCGGATGTACATAGAAGAGTTCAACATTCCTTCAGAGCTCGTTTACATCAATGGATCGACGTAGATGGCCATCATTTCGAATATTTATAAAATGCAGGTATTCTGCTTCCATATTTTAGTTTTATACGTTTTTTCTGTCCTTGAACTTGAATGACTTTGAAATAATATAGTCACTGAATTCCTAATGAAAGGGACTATCATTGTAGTTGTTTAAAAAAAGGGTGGTTCCATTTAAAAAAAGTCAAGGTGACCTTGATATCTCTAAAAAAATGACATGAAAACAAAATTTTTTTATAGCATCGTGCCAGCCCCAATGGACCATTCAACGTTGTTCTTACCATATTTTACGCATCATTAGAAACAACAAAGATTTTTGATGTGCAAACGTTTGGTGACTCACCCTGTATAATTTCGTTCATTTTATAAAAGTCTTTATTAAAGTCTTTATAGGAGTCTTCGTTACTTACTTCGGTGACAAGCGTTTCTCCGACGTAGCAATAAATTAAGAAGTGAAGCATCGTGTATAACACGTGTACGATGAAAAATATTATTCCCACGAGTGGTAATTCCTCCCCTTCGTGATCTACAGACTACAAGGAACTCATTCTACGAACGTGCATCGATCGAATTTGGATATTCAATATAATTTTCGTGTATCTACGTACGCTTAGCATGCGGTATCCGGTCAGACAGAGCATCGCAGTGAAGATCAACGTTTGCCCGAGCAGTGCCAGATTGAAGCAATCTTCCACGATCACGGCAAACCTTGAACGCAAATGGATCGGACATAAAATCATGCCAGAATCGCAACGTTCATTCTTTCCTACGATCTTTTCGTTTCTAATCCGTCTCGATCGTAACGAAACAAGAGGCACAGGGTTACGGTAATTTCATGGAAAATCAAGGAAAGAAGGCCCCGTCGCGATGTTTCTGGTAAAATCATGTCTGTATGTGTTTTTTCAACAAAATGTTCAACCATGATTCGATACCAGTACCAACGAAGGTTACCTCGACAATTGATTGTGCCTGAAGATGATACAGCCGAGTCTCTCGTCAAACCTCTTCAAGTTGCTAGGTCTGCTTGTGTCGGCAATGTTCTCAATAGCTGCTCTAAGAATTGTCAATTGGCCGCACAAATGCAACACGAGCACAGCCATAAATGTGTCGAAGCAAGAATAACAGATCGCCGTGAGCACGGTTCCTATGAGCTGTCCTAGCCAGGTGATCTCGAAGTTGGGACTCTTTGTGGTATCGTATGGAAAACTGGCTATGTGTATCAGGCCTCCTAAATCAACCTTGGAAGTACCTTGCATGTTACTCCAGATTTGCAGCGACAGAAATGTGAAAAGCATCAAATAAGTCAGGGTGGAACAGACGATGGACATCCTTCGGCTTAGCTTGGCATTTTTCAGCATCGTTCGACGATCTGGGTCCGTTAGAGTTTGTGACCAGTCGGTTATTATCTCGCTGACCAAGAACGTCAAGGCTGGAAGGATAGTTGCTTGACCAAATGGTAATCTAACAAATCTCCTTTTTATACTTCTCGTCGCTATGTCGATCCAGTAAATCAACGAATGCGTTGAAGCTGGACTGTGCAAAACGTTTTGCGTCAATTGTACAGGATTATCCCAAAAGTACCTTTAGAATGTTGAATGAGAATATCTATTAAAAGTCATGTTTGTTTCTTGTCACTTTCTGTTATTTCTAACCTACAATGATAGACAATTTTAACAACAGAGTCATATACGATCGAGGAGCGTGTTATAGTAATTAAAATTTATTTTGTAAATAAGTGTTCACTAGTATACGTAACGTAACATCATCGTAAAGCGCGAAAACACCACTCTATCGCGATCGAAATTCAAGCGATTTGACGCCATTGCACTCTTTTCTTTCGGATTATTTGAAAAAACAAAGTTTATGCCAACAAACCAGCAACAATTCATGACCTGAATGACAACATTAGAAATGAAATTGGCTATTTAAACGAACGAATATGCCAAAATGCCATTGAAAATTTTGATGTTCGAATTGATGTCTGTAAACATGATCGTGGTGGTCATTTAACAGAAATCGTCTTTCACACATAATTGTCATAGATGATGCCTAATAATTAAATGCAAGAATCGATAAAACTAAAAATAGTATGTCTTTTATTTAAAAAAAAAACTTCCTATAGTCTACTTTGGATAATCCTATACAAACCACGCGAAAGAAATTCAATTATAACGAATTTCTACTCTGGCGATTGTAACGTCCCGTTCCTCGCGGTCGCAACGAAGTTGTAAGTTTCTGTTAGCGCGATTGCATTTGTAAGACGCAAAACGAGTGGCGATTATCGATATCCGAGTATGAGACGAGGGATTCGAAGAAGTTACCGATGTTAATTAATCTTTTGGAAGAAAGGACGGCGCTTCGGATTGGCGCGACGGTGTTCGAAAATCCGCGCAACAATGGCGCGGATGGTTTTATGTCCCAATTACCCTGCTCGTCGGTGGAGACCGTCGACGGCCGCGTCGAAGGGTCACCTTTCGGCACGGTACCGATTGCAGGGCAATACGGCCATTGCAAACAAATGGCTTCGAACAGGCTATTCCTCAATACGGACGGAACAGCGATCGTTTCGTTTCGGTATGATTGAGATGCGGTGCGACTAACATGGGAACATATTCAGATGGAAAATCCGATTTTGATGAAGCTTATGGGAGCTTATAGTTCTTTGAAAAATATTTGACACTTTGAAGGGGTGAAAACAGCCCTCATATCAAAATAGCCCGATATTTTGGAAACCAGAGGTCGAAAAATTTTGAATTTATTTTTGAATTGTTTGTTTTTCAATGGGAAATGTAGTCGCGCAAGAAAATTTTAACAAAAGTTCTTTGTTTAAACAATAAAGCTATAAGCTGCCATAAGTTTCATCGACATCGGATTTTCGCATCTGAATATGTTCCCGTGTAAGATAAAGTATGGAAGAAGTAGTGTGCGACAAACGGTCGGTCGACTAGTCGAACAACCAAGCGGTGCGATTGAGACTCGATGTGACTAATTGTATAATAATGCATGGAAGAATCAGCGTGCGATAAACGACAAGCGGCGATACGGTGAACCGTCGGAGCGGTGTAATCGAGACACGATTCAATCGATGTACGGTATATGCGAAGACCCGTGCGCGACTGGGATGCGAATGGTTTTCGGCAGGCAGGTTTTAAAGTTCCCTTGCTATTACCGATTCAAGGCTTATACAAAGAGTGTTTGGCGGTCGTATATTCGATTGTGTTCGTCGTCTGCCTGAATAAATATGAAACGGATAACGATTCCGTCGCCAAAGTGTCGATTACAAAATTAGGAAACAGCTCCGGCCTCACCGTTCTTGTGGTAGTGTAGAACGAACTGCTTGACCAAAGCGAAAAGGATCGGCACATTGATCGACAGATTTTCGATCACTTCGTCCAAACTGGTCGATTTCAAAATCAGATTCGCAGTTTGCGGCGCACAGATGAACAGGAACGTGATAACGCTCGTCGACCAAAACACGAAGGCCGATATTCGACGGGTAACGGTCGAAATCTTCTTAGGTTCTGGCCACACACCCAACAGAGTCAAATTGAATTTGTTCCATCCCATCGCAAACTCCATTTTCCCTTTTCACACTTGGATCGACGTCGATTAATGGATACGATTACTCTGTCGCGTCATAATCTTGGAACTTGGTCCCAAGACAAATGCTCGAGGTACAATCAACTTCGCCTCTTGCTCGAGATTAAAAACTATTTCCAGGATCCATCCGTATTATCGCGAACAAAATGGCAACTCTCGGAAATGATAATATTACGATCGTCGACACCGCGTTGATCAGACGATCGCGCAGGAACTATGTTTTATTTTCAAAGTCGTTCCTACAAATTAGACTAGACCACGAACGCAACGAAGGAAATGCTTTCTAGCGAATAGTTTCCGTGGGTCTAGCTAATATGTTCGATTTCGACGATGTTCGCTGTCCAAAGATACGTCGTCAACTGAACCGGCAGATTGCGCCTAACCCGTTGCAGGGTACGCTGTTCGTTACGCATTCGTATACCTCATATGAAATCGTTTTCCGATAGGAAGTTCTAATTGCCACAATCTGGCAGTTCGCTCGGAAATAGCACCCTGCCGTTACAACTCTTTCTCATTCTTCTTTTCGAGTGCAAGCAAAAAACGTTGGGACCGCTCAGACACCGTGTAATAACTATACAGAAACAGTCACAAAAAAAAATCGCACGAAACTTTTTTCCATCAAAAGAATCCCTGTTTTGTCTTGCGTTAGGTTAGCGAAACTTGTTCCGATGTACGTAACATTGCAGATGCGCTCAGGGGCGGAAAGGGTTAGCGAACTTTTGAAAATGGTATCGCAGTGATCGAAACTATACAGTATAGGTTACTGCTTCGCCTACGATAATCAGTTATCGACAGATAGCCCAGCACTGTTCTCAGGGCTTCTGGTCGAAAATATCTGCGTCTTTGTCGTTGCAACGGTACAACGGATGAGGAGAACCTACGGTGCTGAACATTTACATAAAGAAAATACCGGAGATGTTTGCCTTTAGATCGAGCGATCGCGTGGATCTCGGCAAAGCGAACAAGGAAGCTTGGTTTCCGGCTGTGCTGCGTTGTGCTATCTCGATTTGTAGGCAGCGACTGCCATGTTACTGCTCTGCAACAAAATTTTTCGAAAAAAAAGAACCGTTAAACGACCCGTTTGGATTTTAATTGCGATTCTGTAACGGACTAAGTACCAGGATAGAGAGCACCGACGTGTACTAACACGATCCGATCGTGGATCACGGCGTAGCAACTTATCGTCGAAATTCAGCTAATTTATAGAAAGAAGGTGAGACGATGCTCGCTTAGATGCGAAGCAGTTCGTCAACGTAACACGAAACATGAAACACACGCGCGCACTATAACAAGTAATATGAAAAACATAAAACAGTGCATTTGAAAATTCGGAATGCCTTCTTCCGTTTTAAGCATCGTCTGCAACCTCGAAACAGGTTAGTACAGTCAGGTACGCTCGATTTATTTTTCGTTTTAATAACAATGTGGCGGCTGCTGAAAGTGTGGTGGAGAGGCAAAGAAAAGGAAAGAAGGAAGGGGGAGCGTTTCGTCCTGGGTCTGCTAGAGGACTCTGTGGGTAATCACAATAAATTATCTCGTGGATCGACAAAGAAATTGAGTATAGATTTATTATCAAGTAAGGTATTGAAAGTAATTAATACTATAATGTATAATATAATATTCTCTCGCGACACGTGTTCTCTCGCAACGTACTGTCTTTCTCTCTCTTTCTCTCTCTCACTGCGTTTGCTCTTGTGGACACACGTCTTCATTCTCTCGCATACCTTAACGGACTCCCTCGTTCTCTCGACGACTCGAGCATTTCGCATTCAAACATAAACAACATCACATATAGTACGACATTCATACACCACGATTCTCATCTATATCATTACGCCTTATCCTCAATACGCTTTGTGTCTAAAACCTAACCCACAGACTCGTCAGTAAGGCTGATTAGCGGACCCTACCTTAGACGCTGGGTGGTGGAAAACGGTTAAGGACGGTATAGCTACGGGCGACTTCTCTGCCACGGCACTCTCGCTGAACAAGCCACCGTGCCAAAATTGTGCACAATGCTCGGGACGAATCGTCAGCGGTCGCGTTTACGCCTCACTGAAACTCGAGTTGCTTTGATGGTGTTCATTGAAAAAAAGAAACTTTTCTTTAACCCCTTCGCTACAAGCGCTCTGTCCGTCATGACTCTTCCGCTGTACGAGGCGCCGCTTCGAATATGCACACGTAGCGCGTGGTCAGTCCTCTTTTGTATAAAGATTTTCCTGCCGGATGTTTTGGATTCGTTTTTCCCGTTAACAAATCCAGGTGATTTCTTTATAAACAATTCTTATAAATTTCCATACATATAGGTAGTCTTAGCATTACATTGCCAGAGCTTGTTGTACTTGATCTGGTTTGATGTATCTTTACTTTCTTAGTATTGTTGCTGTTCTCTCCTTAACACTTTGACTGCCATGTCACCTGTATGTGGGTGACAGAATTATTTGTCTATGTTTAAAAGTAAATTTTTACGTTAATATGCTCGTTGCAATCAATTTAGTTGATATGTGGACTATACAAGAAGGTTGAAAGTGAACCATTTGTCATACATTTTAAATTTTCAATTGGTGCTATATTTTGTATATATATATATATTGTATATATATATATATATACTTTGTAATACAAGTATATCTAAAGCATATCAATAATATGAAGTGTTATCATCTGGAAAATAGTGTACAGTTTGGAGGCAATTTTCTAACAAATTTGAGAAACAGTTTTTGCGCTTTGTAATGCAATATTTCTTGTTGCATTACTCTACTGATTTCTTCATTATAATATTCTTCATTATAATATTTTCAGCACTTAGTAAACCAATATCAACTTCATCTGAACTTCTCCCAAATAGGTTCAGCTCTAATTTCTTTCAGGAATTAATCGGCTTGCACATCCGACAGCTTCGTAGCGATTATTCTAATCGCCTCATCAGATTTAGTTTCCCATTTCTACTTACCTCTTGCCTCGCATGAATTAATAGCACACGCTTTCAGAGGTTCTTTATTTTCTATAATTTCTGGATAAAGCCTCTTTGCTTTAAGTACTGCACGTACTTTTGACGACCACAAGTGGCAGTTTCTTTTCAATAAGCATATCTATAATTTTATCGGCTACCACCGCTTCTGCCATTCTAGCTTCTATCTTTTATATTACGTATCTTCGTTCTATCTTCGATCTATTTTCTAAACCACCAAAATATTTCATTTAACATTTAAAACACACGCATCTATTTATTAATCTATTTGTGGGATTTTTCTAAACCTTATATGATAGATAGTTGTACAGATTAGACAGTTGTACTATTAACGGTAGTCCTAAATTAGCAGATCCACACAGGATCGCGCTTACACAGAACGCAACGAGTACACCACACAGGATTGCCACACAGGACAACCACGAATCGACTGAGTACTCAGTCGATTCATTCTTCAATTCAACCAGTCATTTTGACTTGTCTGGTAGTTCTAGTGTTAAGCGGTTCGTGCGATTAAGTGTTTCGGTTTATTACTCCTTTTAACCATCGTTCCGCGTTGTGTTTTGGTTTTCCTTACATTTATACTAGGAAATTTACATCTACGTATCAACAAGCGCCGGTGCGTTACTCTAACGGTGAGTTATTCTACGAGGAACTCGTAGCAGATGTTCGATCGTCCACTAGATGTCACGTTAAGGCCGTACTTGTAGCAAATGTAGATAATAAATAATTATCGACAATAGTTATTAATCTATTTTATTTTAAGAATTTTAATATTGATTTTTGTCACCTTGTAATTATTAATTCAGCTCTTTATTGTTTCTCATTAACGAATTTCATTGTATAATAAGTGTTTATAACAAACCTTCAAAGAGGAAACATCATAATCCAAAGAAGAATAATTTAATTATTAATCCTTTCTACTATTTATCTTTATTCCCTATTTCTACTTTTATCGTTACTTTTTGCATCTGAATAATTTTGTAGACACTATGTATTCGGTTCTGATGTTCACTTTATGTTACTTTAGCATGTTTATAATTCTTGTCCGTCTATGAGATCGTATTAATTTACAAATAGCATTTATTCAATTTTATAACGTCGCACCCGATAATGCAATACCTAAACAACATATTTTAACTGATTTTATATAAAGGGTGTCCCAAAATTAACGCAAGGTTTGAATTAAATAGAAAACACAGTTGTTAGTCTTTAGATTGTTATTTTTTCATTGAATCATAAAGTACATAGGATAGGGTTATTTATGGTATAACACACCGAGCAAATGGCCTCCACGGCTTTGCTGGCACATACGCACTCTTTTGTCGAAATTTTTCATGACCTGCATAATTGTGGCTGAATTTCGTTGATGCAGCGTCTAATTTCCTTTTGTAATGCACGGGTGATTGTGGGCTTGTTGACATAGACCTTTGACTTCAAATAACCCCATAAGAAGAAATCTAATGGTGTTAAGTCACGCGATCTAGGAGGCCAATTCTGATCACCGAAACGAGAGAGTACACGACCAGGAAATGTCTCATGCACTAATTGAATTGTTTCACTGACTGTATGGCGTGTGGCACCGTCTTGTTGAAACCACATATAGGCCACATCAATAGCATCCAATTTCGACAGAAAGAACTGTGTTATCATGTCGCGATATCGAGCACTAGTAACAGTTACTGCTTGACCATTCTCATTTTCAAAAAATTATGGTCCAATGATGCCTTCAGCCCAAAATCCGCACCAAATAGTGACACGCAAATTGTTACGTTCCGAGGTGTCCGAATATTATTGTCAAATTAAAACTAGACATTGTTTCGTTTAAAATAGAATACTTAGTAAACGTTAGTAATTATATAAATAAAAATTATGGTTTTATTAAACTAGACCCTATACAGTAATGTAATTTAGAATTAATTTTTTTGTTTCTTCATCGTGAACAAAATTACAATGCGGCAAAGTGAAAATTGTATAGTATCCGAATATTAAAGCGATTCACTGTAGATGCGCGCTTTGAAAAGAGATCGCCACAATTAACTGGTTAAATATTTTCCGGCGGACCGCGTTACAGGGTACGAAAAATTAGAAAGATCTCGCGACGATAGATCTTTAGCAGAACGTAAGATACACTCCGAAACGATAGTGTATTTCACGAGATTCGAAATTCGACTCGAACGTTAGTCGAATTTATTTGTCTTATGACCCGAACGATGGTCAAAGATCCCAGTCTTGATCAACTTGCACGATAGTTGATCAAGTCGAGACGATTCGATGTGGTTGACTCGATTGAAAACGATTCTGATCGCTTTTTCCGAAGTCCGTTTCCTCTTCCCTTCTGTCGTTCGTGTGATAACTTGAGGGTGTGGCCGATACGATGCGCAAAGCACCTCATTCAGTAGGAAACCTCTACTTCAGGTTACCGATGTTAATTAATCTTTTGGAAGAAAGGACGGTACTTCAGAAAAGCGCGACGGTGTTCGAAAATCCGTACACAATGGCGCGGATAGTTCTTTGGGCCAATTACCGTGCTCGTCGGTGGAGACCGTCAACGGCCGCATCGAAGGGTCACCTTTCGGCACGGTACCGATTGCAGAGCAATACGGCCTTTCTGTGAGCTACTCGAATGGGCATTGTAACTGTTTCTCGACCCGGACGGAACAAGTCCAATGTTTCCAAAAAGTACCATCTCCGGTCGATACGTGCGCGCAAACTTGGCTACATTGAAGACGACTTGGTTATGAAGGAAACTCACGTCCGCCATTGCCAAATGAACACCCTGGCGAACCTTACCCCTCTCCTTGAAGAACGCCTAACAGCTAACAAGGAAAAGGGAGGCACAGGGTGTACAAACAGTAGTACTTTCAGCGACAAGACTTCTTTGTTGATACTCGAGTCGATAGTAAAGGTCTTTTGGCATTTTCACGTAGAAGTTAGAAACACTGCAATATCGCATATTCTCCTCGTCATTCATTTCTCGTGAACTTTCTTGTATGTACAAATATACGAAATTTGTACAATACAGTCTTTCCTGCGCAAGGGAAGGTGGTCTTCTTCGAGGAGGTAATCGAAGTTAATAAATTAAGAATAAACTAATCGGTACACCACTTGCAAATGGTCAAAGACTGCAGGATTGAAAAATCTATCACAAATCGCAACAGTTGGCTTATTCTAAATGCTACTGCTACCTAATCCATTCTATCGATTGTTTTAAACACTTTTTAGTCATTAGTTATTATTTTTAATTATTTGACTACTGCGTGGTTCACGAGAAATAGGCCACCGTATGTCGACTGTTTTTAATTATTTGTATATTTATTTATTCGTCGTATACTTTAATTGCAGTATTCTGTTACATATTTTTACTTATTTTCTTGTCTGAGGTACAATTTACACTGGTGCTTTCACAGCAACTGGACCCACTAGCTAGCAGTCTATTGATTATCTATATCGACTTTACCATCTTGATGGAATTCTCAATCACGGAATATTATGGCAAAACGGGCGCGCGGGTCGGTAAAAAGTACGTCTAATTTTGACCTGGCCAAGCATTTCAGAAAATGCCGCGAGAGTTACAGTTTTGTGCACTGGTGTGGCGAGTATGGTAAGCGGGGTACGTGGAAATATGACCGAAAGATCCTAGAAACTTATCACGTCACCGTAAATACGGGTAGGACGGGTTAGGAAAGGAACACTGAAGCGACCATCTGCAAGTATTAGGGCATCCGGTGCACGGTCCTCCATTTTAATGGCTGGCACTAATTCCTCGGACCAAGGGAGGTCAGATTCATTTTTCGACGGCAGCGATGACCATCTCGACTGCAACAGCCACTGCAAAAGCTAGTGGAAATTGTTGTGTGTCAGCAGCGGTCGAGTTGCTATTATTATCGTCATTGCATAATAATAGCATAGCATAGTTCTCATAATGATGCATCCTTTATCACTATCACTAAGGCCATGGCTTTGACAACGATGACACGGTTGCGGATGGCTATCGCAAGTCAAAGGTTATCTGTAGAATTGAAAAATGCAATGACTGTTCAGTTCCTGAACAACAAATATTATAAGGTTACATTCAGATTTAATTCAGACACCGGGTGCAACCCGCGTCGAAACATTTGCACGTATCTATCGCCATAAATGTAGAAACCTCCTTCACAAGCAACACATTGAGACGAGGTGCGATGACAACCCTCAGCGGCTACCAGCGACTGCATTATTCCGGTCGCATAATCGACGCTGATTGATACAGTAGCCGCACCCAAAAACCGTATAAATACAGCAAACTTTTTCATCTCATTCTCACTTGAAACTCAAACATCGCACTTTAAACGTGACCGTCAAACCACTTTAAAGTAACTAACGCCAACGAGACTTTCCACGAAACACTCACAATTCAAGAATAAAATAAAACTATCGTTGTAAACACAAGCGCGTCACTTCAACCTATACAGTTCAAATAATTCGCGGTAATCATGTTCGCGGACTTGACGTAACAGTGACATTTTGCGAAAAATCAACTTTCTGATATTAATATCTGATCAATGTGCATTTCTTCTTAACCCTTTCCCGTACTTTAACGAGTCAGACTCGTGATGAAGTCAGGCTCGCGAACAGATAGTCGGATATTTTTGAAACTATTATCTATTACAATTTATAATAAATTCATAATATCTATAAAAGTAAAATGATTAGAGTTTACTTCCTCAACAGCATTAACGCGTAAAACTGACTATATCACAGGTATCACAGGTATTTACATTTCGGCTCGTATTGCAACTGTTCTCGAGCGTCAGTCTTGTCTGTTTAGCGCGCGTTGACGCCTACCGTTTGGGCCCGAGAAACTAATCTAGATTGTATCGTATTGTATATAACTAATAATTTCTAAATAAATATTTATTTATACCAGATGCCGCGACACGCGCCACGTGAAGAGCGTGGAACGCACTTATGTTATGTAATAACTGTTTCAATTGAAATTCTCGTCTCGAACTAATAAGTGCGCTTGTTGAATCAAGATTATCTTATAGTTTTGTAGTGGTAAATAAGGATTGTCATCATCTATTCCTATTTAGCATCGCAACTGTTCGAAATACTAATTGCAATATAGCATTGAAAAAAATCTTCTGAAGTAAGTTGTCACACACAGTACGCAAGCAGTACTCTGTTGGTAGAAAGAATACAAGTTTAGTGTTATTTGTTACATTACCATAGGTTCACAAGCCATTGGAAATACTACCTGCAACACATTATTGACGAAAATATTCTCGAGTAAACTGTCACGCATAGTACACAAATGGAAGAAAAGTTCGTTTAATCACACAGCCCCCTATGCTTATCTATAATCTCCTAGAGTATTGTCGCGGAGCGTTTAACCCTTTGAGCGTTGAGTTGCTCAACGTTAAGCGTGCGCCATGGACTGCCCACTCCGTACGAAAAAGCCTACCGTGAGTCGCGTACCTTTTACGAAAAAGCGCAAGTTGAGCAGACTGAATTTTCATTGGAAGGTATATTGAATGTAACTGAAATAAATTATGTGGTGACCTCGAAAGCCTTAATAACCATTTATTTCGGTTACGGTTTTGCAATCGCAAATAACGAATGACTTAATGCCAAATCTACTCCTTTTCGATGGAATATATTGTTTAAAAAATAATCTTCCTTTATAAAGTAAAAG
>CM052093.1:8685686-8729927 GCA_028453745.1 Agapostemon virescens | reverse complement strand
TTTTAATTGGATACACGAATATTAGACATGTTGCATTGGCTATAAATTTCGATGTAATTTCATCAATATCATTTTTAATCGATTCAGTCCACGATTCAATAAATGTCGTTCATCGCTCCCTTAACAAGTTTCTCTTTAAATTATATGCAAATAACGCATATTTACAAATTCACAGAACTCCTATATTAGCTTATATGAAATCATTATTTTACTGTTTTATGGAATTATGCGGAGATTTTATGTAATACCGTTACCATGTACGTAGATACTGCATAATCGCAGAAACACGTGTATAGTTTCGAGGTTGCTTTTAAGCTTGTGCTAGAAATTAATGCATACAATGTAGTAGTACTCTGTGCTTTGTTACAATCATTAATTAATGGGGGAAGATATTTCTATCTACAATTATCCCTGTATGTACAGTAGCTCACAAAAATATTTGGATACATTTTAACACATTAATTGGCCAACTGACGGTCTCAGAAATTCCATAAAATGAAATTAATTTATTTGATGAAACAGTGATTGAAAACTTTAAATGTATGGCATATAGTTATTTTTCAACCTTCTTGTATTCTTCTGATATCAACTAAATTGAATACAATGAATATATTAACCGACAAATTTATTTTTAAAAATGACCAACTATTCTGTCACCCATATATCGCACTCAAAGTATTAAATCTAAATTACTTTTTTAAGATTGTATCAAACGTTTTGACTTTTCATGAGCAATTAGATGCTTTGAATTATTAAATTATTTGCGAAAAGGATGTTGAAAAACTTGCACTAGTTATGAATTCCATGACATATAAAAAAGGAACTGTTTAAATGTTTTGCATTTAAGCCACGTGCTAAAAATTTTACAGACGCATTTTGTAGATCTATGATAGTTATATACATGCAGAAAAATTCACCGAATTCGATCGATGTGAATTGATTGTGAAAATCGCAATTTTTCACTTTTCTTGGTCAGTTTCTGCTTAAACTCCAGAAATTCTTACATCTTTCTAGACGCGTCATTTTTTTTACTGCGTCGATCGATTTCAATGAAATTTTCGGTATGCGTGTAACTAACACAGGTCTGCAAAATGCATAAAAATGTTTTAAAAAATGTGTTTTTATGTTTGCATGTAATTTCTATAGATTTGAATTATTTCAAATTTACTTTTGATACCATTTAGTAAATCGATGCTTCTAGTTGCTCCAGAAAAGTAAAGTCGTTTGGTTTCAATTATAAATAATTTTGTCAGATTTAAAGAGTGTCAGAAACTTTCGTGAGCCATTGTCTATGAGAAATTTATGTATTTATAAATTTATATTACATATGAAGAAAATTTGTGCATAAAAGATTTCATATCAATGAAGAACCATAGAACGTACAGTGTACAATTGCGTTTGCACCATTAACAATCTTCGTAATAATTGGATCATTATATAATTAATATATAATATTATATACTACTACCAATTATAATTCACAAGTTATTGGATATAACGTATATTTCCATAAAATTAGGCAGAAAATATAACTTTTCTAATATAACTAAAGATATATTTTCTAATATATCTAAATATAACTTCTTTTCAACATACTTAATAGTAAGTCGCTTGAACATTGTTCCATGTTCTATAATCTAACATCACATTATACACAAAATTAAATCGACTTGCTTTACGTAAATACAAAATGACATGTAAAGGTTGCTTGATAGTTAATGTGTTAATATTGATTCGTATTTAAATAATTCTAGAAGCTCAACATGATTTTAATAATTGATCTAGAAAATGAGATTAACATTTAAGGTTGTTTCTAAGTGCTAAAGAAACACGTAGGACGAGTATGACGTCTAAAAATTGTTTAGCATACATGTACATATTAATGAGTAAAGGCCTAAAATAGTTCTACGCAGGCAGCACAATCATATCACTTTCATGTAATATGTCACGTATTATCATTCACATCATGCGCAGTTAAAGACGCTGTAACTATGCACTTCCTCTTTTTTTCACTTACTCTACTTTAACCTTTGTGCCACGAAAGCTTTATACGAAAAGTTTATACAAATCCATATCTACAAGATTTCGAGCCTAAAACATACAGACATAATAGGTAGTTAATATTCAGGGCGTTCCATTGTAAGTGGTCCAGGCAATCACTTGATAAACTATTAATTGTTTACATAGATTTTTCAAATGAAAATTCTTTTGTTTCCAAGAGAATATATCATGGTAGTCGGATCTTATGTATGTATCCTACATACATGGACGTACCGTCGAGATGTCGAAGTGACCTTTCTTTTGTTTAGTAGAACCATACGTTTATATTTGGCTAGGCACGTAGCTTGCTCAATGACGAATTCAATGATCTAGTGACACGTTAGATGTTCTAAGGTTGTTCAAGGTTATCTGTTAACCCTTAGCACTCCAATGGCACCTCTGAGACGACGCTAAAAATGGCCATGCTATTATTCTAAACAAGTTTTGCACCACTATGTTTGTATTTAAGAAATCAGTAAAAATTGAAGTATTGCACGTACGAATAACAGTGATAAAGTTTATATGCGCGAAAGGAAATTATTTAATTATATAATAATTATTTTATTGTGCCATTAATTCTGTACTATGATTATAATTCTAGGTTAAAGAATGTTTCGATATTGGAATTAAAATTGCTGGAGTGTAAAGGATTAATGTTCAAAGGTTACTCTTGCTGAGGGTTCCTTAAATTTCTTTTAGTAAAGTATTTCATCGATTTGGTCGTAAACGTTACTCAAAATCACATTATTGTCTCACTGTTACTTTTGTGTAGAAACAATGGATTTCCGTTGCTACACAGAGACACTCTCAGCATATGTTACAATAGCTTCAGAAAAATGACTTGCTATCAAAATCTGAAACCTGCTACCCCTGCTAATATGAAACGTATAAAAGCGTGCATGTCAAAACATTAATCTGCCATGTTGGAGAACGTGCAGCTATCTTTTAGGGGTACACCTATTTTATGCATTGTCATCCAAAGTCATTCTATTGGATACAGAATGTAAGGAACAATCTCTCGGCATTCAATAAAGGCAAACTTCGAGTGTCGATACATGATTTTGAATGACCTTAGAACATCAATATATTCTTGTTTATTGCAGTTGTCGCCGGGTTGGCTACACGCCTAACTCGATAAAAATGTACATGTTCCATTAAAAAGAAAAACAAAGATCGTCTTGAAGTCTAAACACGTTCACCTAATTAAGATTTGTGGCTACCATAAGGTCGAAAGTAATATTTATTTAAAACATTTCATTTATAAATTATAAATCTACGTGGCACTTGTGTTACATACACAGTTAATTCCACACGTTTTTAACCCTTTGCAATCGAACGGTGACTCTCAGGCACCACTGAAAATAGCTGCAGCACTGTTTAAAACAATCCTTTACATCATTGTGCTTGTGTCAAAGAAATTTGTAAAAATTTAATCGTTGCAAGGACGAGTTACAAATTACGTACGCATAAGATGAAATATATCGTGTAGTATGAAAATATTTTATATCAGAAAAAATGCCTTGGAGTTAAAACAAATTTAAGTGCAAAGGGTTAATATGCATTAAAATAATTTCGTTTTGACAAGACGGAAGCAATTTTGATTTATTACGTTTACTAAGTTACGTGAATACTAATTAGAGCGATTCAAATAAAATATAAAAACATCAAATCTGACATGGAAATCTATATTTAAACAAAAAAGAGAAACATCTACGTAAAATGAGTAGCAACGCTTTTCCGCTACGCTACGCTTCAATGCTACCTAGATAATGTTTTTATCTTATTTAGCAATGTACCATTTCCTTGACGCTAGTAAACGATTATCATATAAAATGAGAAACACGACTGTGCAGTTGCTGATACATAAAGTTTACTAGGAAATGTTTTGCGACGAAGTTATGAATAATTATTTTAACGCTAGCTACGCAATTATATTACTCGTGTTATTTGGTACATTTATTTCTTCATTTTAGTCGTAGATTAAGCCCCTCATAGTTTAGGACACCCTTTACATTTAGTCAACGGTTTTGTCTTAAGCTTTTATTCGTAAATTGAAAGTCTTAAATCTCAAGTAAACGTCATCGTTTAATTAAAAACTATGCGCATACAGTAATTAGAATAATTAAAAAATAATTAACACTAGAACTACCGAACAATAAATGCAACGATATACATTGCTTTGTAATAATAACAGGGCTGCATCTACTTAAATTTCATTCAATTTTTATTGTAACATGTGGTTCGTTCACTTTGACTGCCATGTCACCCACATATGGGTGACAAAGTAATTTGTCCATTTTTCAAAATAAATTTGTACATTAATATAATCGTTGCACTACATTTAGTTAAAATTGTTGTTTCATCAAATAAATTACTTTGACCTTGTGGAATTTTTGAGGTTGTTGTTCTGGCAGTGTTAAAGAAGAACATCGGAAAATTACTAATGAAAATATTTTTATAATTACAGTAATTGCGAAAGTAGGGACCAGTCATTTTGAATGGTTTGTTAGTTCTAGTGTTAATTTTAATTGCAATCGAATGTCATTCGATAAATATACATGCAAAAACTATTTGAAAAATATAAAAGTTTCGATGCGAATAGAATAAAAATAGTAGAAATAAGGTCAGTTAAAATGAAATTATAAAATGGAAGTATATATTGCAAGTATACCAGAAGGCTGCTGGATCGTCATTATGAGTTCTATTAGACGATCCACGATCTATTAAACGATCCACAGTTCGAGGGGTGAAACGAATTCGTCAGAGACTTCCGCCGAATTTTTGCGCTTGAAATTCTTTCAGGATCGTCAGCCTCCTCCATCGAAACCAATGACATAAGAATGATAAGAGATCGCGGTACTATCCGATGTATGACGTGCCTCGCAGGAGTATGAAATCGCAACGTTACGACAGTGAAAACGGCTCACACCGGAACAGTTGTCATTCGTCGTAGCAGAGCGTCGAACAGACGATCTAAGTCACGACGCATTTTCTTCAACAGCCGGTGACTTTTATCTCTTTGGACATTCTTCCTGTACGCCACGAGGGCCAAGAATACCCGACTCTATCTCAACAGGTACGGTGATTATACAATTTTTCATCTGCAATTTAATACTTCTTTCACTTAGACGTAATATTTACACTTAGCCGTTTGTGCTTCGAATTCTTTTCAATTCTGTTCGCAATAACGCTCTATCATGTTAACGCTAGAACGACGGAGCACTAAACTATAAGTAATATGCACTGCTTTATAATAGTGACAAGATTGCAAGTTTGTATAACTTTTATGCTAATGTATGTTTTCACTCAGTTAGAATAAACATATTTACCCTTAGCACTCCGATGGCTCCTCTAAGGCAACACTACAAATTGTCAGACTATTATTCAAAATAATTTTTACATTACAATGTTTGTGCTTAAAAAGATGATAAAAATTGAAATGTTGCGCGTACGATTAATATTAAGAAATTTGATGCGCACGAAAGGAAATGGAGCATGTACAATGGAATTATTCTAAGACAAATATCTGTCTCCAGTTAGGAATTAAAATTTCTCGGAGTGCAAAGGGTTAAAATTGATAAGATATTTTGTGTAGCCAGCACCCTTTTATACAATAAGAAATTCCATTCATTCGAATACGACCGTGAGAACTTTTAATAAATCTCCATACATTTTTCATTTCAGTTAATTATCTTATCGTAAAACATATGCGAGGTGTCTTCATTTGTAAATAATTTCGAATTATTTCGAAAGCATTTGCCTTCTTTTCATTCTAAATTTTTTAAATTTATACACAGGCTTTATTGAATATTATTGATAACGACTGTTTTAAAAATTCGAAGAAAGATGCCTTTGTCAAAGCTTTTTTCACATTCCTCGTGAAAAAGAAGTGACTGGAATCTCTTAAGCTCTGTTATTTATGTATTCGGCAGGCTGAGTGTACTTTCAAGGAAAACTCAAGAGACTACTTAATCCCAAAACCTTTTTCCTAGAGGTATATGTCTGAAGATAGGGAAGGAACAATTTATTTCACTCGTTGTTTCGCGCGACAAGATTTACCATGATACAAATATTCGTTCTAATACACGTGATTTCCTCTGTAGTTTATACGCGACAGTATTCGTTCGCAAACGCGATACATTTAAATAAGCATTGCTTGTCGGTTTATAATATTTCCATTGATAAACAGATCCATCTCTACAGAATCCAGACAAGTCGCGGAACGAATTCTCTTCAGAGAATCGGATATGAAACCTTTTCGAGGAATGCAAATGAGAATCCCCTTCAGCCGTTTACTGCTCGAGCTTTTTGATAGACCGCAAGCGTATAGTTGCTGTCTTTATATCATTCATGCGGTAGTTTATAATCATACGTAAATAAATTTCTCTTACGTAAGAGGAATCATACGTAAATAAATTTTGTACTTTGTACACCGTTTAACACTTTGACTGCCAAACTGGCAGCCACACAAAATTTCTAAAAAATCGAAATGAGATATTGACTGAAATGAAAGTGGGAAAAATAAAATGTATGCCGTAAAGTGCTCGCCCTACCTTCTTGCACTTTCTGTATAACCATCAACTTTGGTGCAAATGAATATATTAACGTAAAAATTTAATTAGAAACCGTACAAATAATTCCGTCACCCACATATGGGTGACATAGCAGTCAAAGTGTTAAGTAGTAGTGATCCACAATTTTATCACTGTAATCGTAGTTGTTTATTCTTTTAGAAGAAAGTCATCTACGAAATTTATCATTTATCTATCAGTTTGGCATTTAACAGCAAAGAACAAATTAAGTTGAAAAAAGTAAACAGTAGATGAATATTATGAAGTTACGTGTACTTTCTGATTTTCGAAATTCCGACATGTATTATTACTCTTTTCTCTGTTCTCTTATGGCTTCCATAATTTTAACCAGTTAATTGTTGCTCCCTCGTTTGAGAGCGCGCACCGTTTTGTGTCGCTAGAATCGAGCCATGACGAGTATACTCGTCAATCACACAGTAAGTTGTGCTGGTAAGATATTGGATCAAAAAGGTGGGTTTATTTTATAAAATTGGCTAATATCTACTTATTTGGTTAACATACACATATATTACATACATATCAAACTAAAAACGCAATAAAAACTGAATATTATAGCATTTGTTCCATGACTGACCATACCTGAAAGAACCCTATTATAAATCAACTTTCTGACTTTTGCCTTTGCCCCTTTTAGGCTAACATCTAAAAAACGTTATCATCGCACATAAATAAATTCGTTATGCGAACTGGTAAGCTGTTTCAGCCGATGCATACGGGGACGCATGAGTTCATCTTAAATTATTTATATTTTTTATTTGCTTGTTTTATTCCGCTATGGCCTCAAAATATTCTAAACATCTTGAAATTTCAGAATATGTTTTGTTTTTCTGAAAAATTACAATTTAAATAGCCAATGGTCACTATTTTACACGCATGACGAGTATACTCGTCAATCACAGGTAACTGGTTAAAAGATTGTTACCTGGAAAATTTATAGAGTTTGAACATTTTATCGAAGAATACAAAACGTGTTCGTTCTTTCTAGTGAAGGTAGTAAGGAGCTGTGTAACATACTTGAAAATGATCGAAGTTGACTTTCTTACATTCTTACCGAACGTTTTTCTAATTGAATTACTAAAACTAAACAATTTCGCCATGCTGCGCAGTAATAAGACTAGAAGCCTCCAGTCTGTAGATGTTTATACAATGTTCAGTTTTAAAAAACCTTAGTCAGGATAGTGTACGAGTTATGAGATTCTATTGTAATACATATATTTTTTATAATCTTTTGTGCAAGCGAACATGTTATTTATTCAATGAGGCGCGTCTGTGGGTTAAATAATATTTAGTTCAGCACTATCCTATAAATGAAATCGGGCAACATTCAAAATACGTGTACCATCGATATGTGTAGGGTTAAATGATTGAGTGCTTAGCGTCACCTTCAACGTCAAGTACTTTAGCTTATGGGCAAACAACATATTTCACTTGCGAGATCGATGTTGCATAGAACAAAAGACACCACTTCAAGTATCCAGTCTCCTTCAGCTTTAGTATATTGCAATTGAACCAGTGTTAACGGAATTAATACGATCGTATTCAGATAACAAAATGTTTCACCAACAGAATATTTGTTTTTCAATTCTTTGTGGATCGAACTTCTTTTTATTAACACTAGAACTACCGAACAATAAATCCAACGATATTTAATTGCTTTATAATATTAACTGATCTTTCCCTATTCGAACTTCGTACAATTTTACTGTCTTAGATTTTATTCAAATTTGCACATATTGTAGTCATTGCTAGCATATTGACGTACCTTAAAGGCTTCTTCGAAATCGTAAAAGTTGTTGGTTTTACAGACATATAAAATAAAGTGTCAACCTCCTTTTCATGAAATTGTTACAGTTAAACTAGCAAACTGATGAAAATTAAGTTTTAGGTGCTAATATAGAAAGTATTGGGTTATCCGGAAAGTTCGTGCCGATTTTGACGGAATCTTGAAAATTTTCATATATATTTATTAAAAATAAAAATAAATCAGCACGAACTTTTTGGACAATCCAATAATTTTAAACGATTGTAATATTTCCATAGCAAGGGAAAATTGAGAAATATAAAACACTTACGATATCCAAGTGCTCCCTCTCCTGACCCGTTTTTTAAAATGCGGATACTTCAGAATTGACAACAATTATTGTAAATGAATAATTTTCCATCTACACCACGATGGAGGGTCTTGAATGGCGGACGCGCAATACGTGCAGCGTCAGGCGGTTATACCTACCTCCTTACACCGTCATAATTTATTAGGTAAACTTGCTCGCCGTCAATAGTATTAATTTTTCAATTCCAATAATTGTTTATACATTATTTGGCTCCCAGCTTGCCTGCTAGGCTATTTATCAGGCTCACAGAGCACTAGGCGTGACTATTTTTTTGCATTACTTTAAGAATAGCGTGAATGTCTCCACTCAAAATGTTTAGCCATTTTTCCCCAATACAAACGTCGAGAAATAAATTTGGCGAAAAATTCTTCATAGATACAATTTTACAATCTCAATATTTGCTAATTAAAAATATTACAAAGCGTCAGTTTGTCATATGCCGTAAACATGGCGTTAAATACGATTCCACATCATAAAGGTATTTAAATATAACATCAAGGAGTTGTAATCTATATTTCAAGAAATACGTTTTATCATAAACAACTAAATTTAACGCTATCACCATCCCAAATTTTGCAAACCAGTAATAGTCTTCTCTGAAGACGATACACTGGCTTGTGGTGTGCAGCCTTAAACCTGATGAATCATAGGAAAACATCGTTATTAGTTCATTTAAGAAGCCATACTGGGTGGTCCACGCAATTGTTTCAAGTCATAACTCCGTTATTATTGCATTTACGAAAAAGTGCCACAGGAGAAAGATAAATGGTTTGAAGAGCACTACATCTCTAGGCCTTTAAATTTTTTATAGATGCAGCAGTACATGTGCAATTAACAATTGCATCATTTCTTTAAATAGAAATGCATATTTTTTTACACAGATCGATTCTTCTGTTCATTGTACGTAAAAAATGATTAGGGTACCATGGCAAAAAAATTATTAGATCTCGAGATATTTTCAAAAAATGTCTTTATTGAAGAAGATGCTCTTCAATAAAGAGCAGATGATATAGATGCTATCATTTTTTACGTAGAATGAACAGAAGAATCGATCTGTGTATAAAAAATATGCATTTCTATTTAAAGAAACGATGCAATTGTTAATTGCACATACACTGCTGCATCTAAACAAAATTTAAAGGCCTACAGATGTAGTGCTCTTCGAACCATTTATCTTTCTCCTTTGGCATTTTTTCGTCAATGCAATAATAACGAAACAATTAATAACGAAACAAAAATAATAATTGAAACAATTGCGTGGACCACCCTGTATATTGCAAGGGTGACCGGTGCTATTGAATTACTTAAAGACGACTATTATCATCAAGTTAATGCCACCGAATATCAATTTACTAATACCGAAATTACTTTAATTACAGTGTAAGGTGAAAATTTTATTCTCAAGTAACCAGCTGTTATGTTTAATAACGCTGACCGTTTCTATAAATTAAGTAAGCGAAGCTTGTGCGAAACTCTTCGAGTTTGTGTAGCGTCCAAAGTATTCAACCACAGACAACGAAGCTTTATAAACAATTTTTTACAATGTTCGTAAAACAGCATATGAAATATGTTGAATTGAATATAAATCATAGAGAAAGACAGTGTATAGACATGCTGATTTTATTTTCTCATAATGATATTTTCTTATGCTTTCGCGATTCGCTTTTCTTTCAAGATGAACTTCTCTCTTTAAAAACGTGCTGCATAATAATTAAAGAACAATGACAAACAATACGATACAATTGAAAAGCGACCATTCTTATTGATCCACAGGATGTAGGTCTTCTCTATTGTAGAGTTGCAAAACTTTTTAATGCGTTCCTCTACGCTATTAGCCATTTCAATGAAACATCGGGGTAACATCTCAAGAAAGTCAGAACTTACACCTCGAGTTATCGACAATAGAAACAGTATAGTATTGTATCACGAAGTTCTTGAGAACTTATTTTTTAATAACAGAATGTTTTGGTTATACATATCAATGCACGAAGATCTACTAGAGTTACTCCAAACAGCTTAGACCGGCCAGTATAATCGTAGTCGTATCATTTTTCATGCAACGAATCACGGAGTCATCATTTTTTAGCAGGCCTAGTTAAAGACAATCTCATAAAATTGTGAAATATTCTGTAGCGAAGAAAACTCATTTTTTGTAACAGGAGGGTCGGGTAAAGAAAGCTCCATTTTATCGATGCAAGGCTGACAAGATTAAAAACTTTATAAACGGATTAAAAAATGAGCCAGGATGGTCTTCTTCAACTTTCGAAAACTTTTCAGTGTTATTGGATTGATATCGTTAAGGCTTTAAGCGACATTAATGCTGGATTTATATTAAAAACGAACTAACAATTTTCTAAGTTATTTAAATTTAATTTTCATTCTCTTGGTTAGAAGAAGAAAACTCGGTGTATAATAATTGTCCTAGTATCTTACAATCTGACGCATTTTATATCAATCATTTATCTATTTGAATACATACTCTACTAAAAGATATGTAACTCATGGATCATTTTATTAATTTTACTTGAAAACAATAAAGTATGTACTCTAACTATCCATAAGTGTATACGAAAAAGTCTAATACAAAAAGTTCAATGATTTTATTTTAAAAAGATCCCAAAAATTGTTTAAAAGTGATATTTATAACCAGGATGACCCTTTAAAAAGGAGACTATATATATTTATAGTGGAACACGGAAAGAGTATCACTCGAATGAACATATAGATTTTATATTTTTTCTTATTACACCGCTACATCTCCCTTTTAACCTTGTTTCAATATTTTTGCATTTATGTTTATGCAATAGAGGTACCTTGGTCTGTTATGACTCTGAACTCTAAACTTTTGAGATTTACGGAGCACTGAAAGTGTTTACGTTACTTTATAAAAATAACGAGAATGCGTCTATCCAAATTCACAATCATTTTTTAATAATATAAAACCCATAGAAATAAATTTACTGAACTATTACTCATGAATACATTTTTACAATTTCAATAATCGTAAACTGAAAATGTAAGCGTTAATTTGACGCGGTTCTGTAAACCTAGAGTTAAAGAAGGAGCATCGGTCAATATTACACAACCGCTACTATCAATACACATTTCACACGTTACAGTTAATTCAATTATTTTTAACAGAGAATACATTGTAACATTTGCATCAGTCAATGTTACATCACTGCTACGTCAACATTTATTTCACTCATTAGAGTAAATACAATTTTTTTAATCATTATTAATTTGCATCAGTCAATGTTATACAATTGCTACTATCGATACGCATTTCACACATTAAAGTAAATTGAAATTTTTTAAATGGAGAATACATTGTTACTTTGCATCAGTCAGGGCTGCTAGCAATACTAATTTCATACATTGTATTAAATTCAATTTTTTTTTAACAGAGAATAGTTAATTTGTATTTCGATACCGGTATTTGCTGTTCTCAAATTGTAGATAGTGCTCCACATTCATAATTCGGAGTATTTTGGATTAAAAAGGGTTAAGGACTGACCTCGTGCTGATTTGTAGACGTTATTGTTTCACCACCTTGTATATTCCGTAGCCATTAATATTACCCGTCTCCTACATTGATATATAGAATTATAGAAACACTGAGTGGGAGCATGCGGCATTCTGTTGGCTCGCAATCAGCTGTTTCCCGCATTGTTGCTGATTCTAAGATTCAATATTTGCTAATTCGATTATTGCTAGAAGTTATGGCGATTCTCATGGATTATCTTGTTTAGTGATTAATTTACTTCGAGTAATTGATAATTAACTGTTCACTATCAAATTCACGAATTCTCAGAGAGTTGATAGTAACATGTTCAGATGATCGAATCACTTCTACAGTGGACTTTCTGTGGACACTTGGAATCATAAGATAGCTTATAATCGCCAAATTCTGCTAATATAAAAAGCACTTTTCAAAATGCAGTAGATTTCAATTTCTATCGTAGTTTTCTTTTTGTTCTATTAATTAAATTTAATTAAATTAAATGTTCGATTAATTTTGTTCTATCACTTTCATTGGTATAACATTTTTTCACATTTAAATAAAATTTAAATGGTAGCAAAAGCACTACTCCTTGCAGTTCTAAAACATTTGATACATGTTTCATTTAACGCGACTTACGATTTTTCACCCTTTTGAAACTACTTGAATGAAAGGTTGCAAGTATGGGGTATATAATAGATACGTGTTAGAAATTTTTAAAACACTTCGATTTTAATGTCAAAATCAAGCCTTAGACTTTACAAATAAGAATTCACAATGATTTTTTACCATATATACCGTATATCGCATTTTAGATAACACCATGCATAATACATAAATTAATAAATAAAAGGTTTTCCAATATTTCTCGTGTTTTGCAAATATAAAATACTTCTGTTTTCTTTTAAAAATGCATTCGGTTAAATTATCTGGATGACAATACTACACGTAACGCAGAGATCAATTTGAAATATTGATTTTTTATGATAGGCGGCTCTATTCCAGCTTTATGAGCATCGGCCTCTGATTAGGTTTACACGTGCATAATTAGAAACGACAGGTGGTTCGTAGAAACTAGTTGAAGACATGTGGCGTTAGATTGGTGATTTTACTAGCACAATTGTATTATAAGAACTTCGATTAACTTTAAAGTCATACAGGGTTATCCAAAAGTATCTTTAGGATTTTGAATGAGAATATCTGTCAAACGCCATGTTTGTTTCTTGTCACATTCTTTTATTTCTAACCTACAATGATAAACAATGTTAGTAATAAAGTTGTATACGATTGAAGAGCACATTAAAGTTATTGAAATTTATTTTGCAAATTAGTGTTCAATAAAAAATATCCATTGTATGTTACGTAATTTTTTTGGCATATACATATAATCGTCAAACAATTCGAAAGTTGGTTAAGAAATTTGATGAAACTGGATTTGTTCATGATAAACCAAAGTCTGGTATATCAAAAGCAACTCGTTCGAATGAAAACATTGCTGCTGTTCATGAAAATGTTGCTAACGACCCATCAACATTGACACCACGTCGTCCTAAAAAATTCAGCATTTCATATGGCAGTTTATGGCGAATTTTGCCTAAAGATTTGCATTTGCATGCTTGCAAAATTTAATTAACATCTGATTCAAAGAAACGTGACCATTTACAGTGCAGAAAGTTCGCTGATTGGTTATTAAAGCATCGTTCAGCCGATGCATTGTTTTCACTCAACATCATCTTCAGTGATGAAATTCATTTCACATTGCATAAGCACGCCGATAAGCAAAATTGTCGCATATGGGGAAATGTAAATTTAAGAGCCACTCAAGAAAAATCATTTCATAAAAAAGAATTACTGTTTGGTGTGGATTTTGGTCGAAAGGCGTAATCGGTCCATTCTTCTTTCGAAAACGAGAATGAAGATGCAATGATTATTGATTATTTATGGCTGAAATTAAAAGGAATCGATATTAGCAATGTTTATTTTCAACAATACGGAGTTACGTCACACGCAACGCGTGTGAAAACATCATACCAGACAATTAAATTAACACTTTGACTGCCATGTCGCCCACATATGGGTGACAGAATTATTTGTCCATGTTTAAAAGTATATTTTTACATTAATAGATTCGTTGCACTCAATTTAGTTGATATCTGGAGAATACAAGAAGATTGAAAGTGACCATTTGTTATATATTTTGAATTTTGACATTGTTGCATTATTAAATAAATTACTTTGCTTTTGTGGAATTTTTGACGTTGTCAGTTCGACAGTTAAAGTGTTAAACAACCAATAGAATTAAAAATAATTTTATTTTTAATAATTAATTCTATTTTAATAATTAATAATAAAATTATTTTATTCAAAGAAAGACTTCCTATAGTCTATTTTGGATAACCCATTACCGTCGATTACAAATAGTGTCCTCTTTCTTATTTCAGTTGATTGCGTGGCAAACGGCTTCAACCGAGCGACTTGTGTTCCGTGAGAGTTCTTGCTTCAATGGTGAATTCGCCGATCGTCATGACACTGGAGAAAAACTGAGACCAAATCGCCAGGGAAAACATGGGGACGAATTATTTTATAGCGGGTGAGTTTCGAAAATGATCCTGCTCCATACGGTATAGTCATTTTAAAAGAAATATATTTGTTCAGTGAATATTCTTATTATTTGTATTTTATCTATGGTATTTTTGAAGGAGTCCCAAATACGTTGAACCCACATACGAGCACAACCATAGAAAACATATGCACGGGTTTAAGCGGAGATGCATTATTATAGTTCACTGTATTGTAACCTACACTTTGGATTTCAGATTATATTTATAAAACATGCGAGTATGTAAAATTCCAAAAACGAGAACTTAAGTAATTATGAACCTTTAGGACATTTTGTATGTAACAAAGATTTATTTATTTTGATTGTTTATGGAAATTCCTTTGTTTTGCTTCATGCGAAACGTCGTATCGCGTTGAAATTTTCTTTATACATTGAATATAATGGGAATATTGAACGAATGTAAATTAACTTTTCCACACTTTCTGTTTACTGGTGAAGTTATTTGTACACTGAAGTGTAACGTACTGCAGCATTGAATTTCCGTGTCTCCGTGATGCATGTGGTATAAATATATAAGTAGTAACGAATATAAATAGTATTGCATTTCGTCATAGATTAAATTCTGATGGAAACATTGCCAAAAGGTGATGCCGAATGTGTCTTCGTTTAATTCGTGATACATGCAGCAGAGATAGTGGTAGGCTACTTATGTACTCGTAAATGTGGCAGAATAACATCTCGGAAGTGATGTTCCTGAATTAATTAAGATTAACAAATGCTTAAAGTAGGTTGTCTCGTTTGATAGTCTATTAACCGCGCTAAACTATGAACGACAATATACTGGAACGTAATAATACCTTCTAACAAAACAGCAAAAGATGACGGACAACAACAATTACTTTCATTCATTTCGGTTGTTAAATTATACATTTAGTAAAATGTGACAACTTTTGAAACTTGTTTTAAGACAAGTAAGACAACTATAATATCCTCGATACTTTCGAATACTTTTTAACCCTTTGCACTCCAAGCAATTTTAATTCTAAAATAGAGACATTCTTTTTATCTAGAATAGTGGAGTTCTATATGTTTCATTTCCTTTCTTGCACAGAAAATTTATTACTATTGTTCGTACGTGCAACACTTCAATTTTTATTGATTTCTTAAACGCAAACATAGTAATGCCAATAGTTGTTTTGAATAATAGTATATGAATTTTTAGTATCGCCTCAGAGGAGCCATCGGAGTGTTAAGGGTTAATACCTTATCTATGTCGATTATACAATATTTTTCAAACATCTGTGATTTATCTATGATTAATTCTATTGGATTGTTCGGAAAGTTCGTGCCGATTTTAATGGAAAATTGAAACGCAACGCATTTAAGTTTTGTTATATATTTGTTGAAAATAACAATAAATCGGCACGAACTTTTCGGACAACCCAATACAATTATAGAATTATAATTACCATAATTTTTTAATTCGCAGTCAAAGAAACTCCGTAACAATTATTGTTCTAAATTATCAAATCGTTTTACGAAATATAATCAATAATAACTAACTTTATTCAGTAAAACCTACCTAATTAATTATTAACTCTCCGATTGTTGTGTCAGAGTTCGTTTTAACTCGATTATCAAAATCGTCGTTTAATTACACAGATTCTAGCGATTAAATTGTAATGAATAATTATTAACTGAGGATCAACAAAAAGGTTATTGTATCTGCAAGAGGTACCGTCAAAAATATATTTAAAACTATTGATAAACAAATCAATGAATAGTTCTAAACGTTATAAATTATGAAATAGTAAAAATAGTCCGTCGACTGAGAGTGAAGTAATGTTGAGATATTATTTAAGAGAAGATTTTGAGAAATATTTCGTGATGCAGTGAAGCCATTTAGATAACACAACATTTTTCTGTAATTATGTGATATCTTTTATGAAGTATTTTTTGCTACATTCTCGTCCGTAATAATGTACTTTACACATTTCTTTTAGAATGTTTATTCAATAGGTGATTTTTAAGCTGCTTTTTAATATACCACAACGATTGACTATCCTATTAATAGACTTCCAATAGGTAAAATGTTAACAAATTTCCAATATGTGAAGTGTTAACACACTGTGAATACGGTTGTTCATAGAACTGCATTATAGCCCTTCATAAAGTGTTAAAGTATTCACAATGTTCATACATTTATAGAGAATGGTATCAAAATAAAAAATAAATTTGTAAATCATGAGAATTCCTAGTTGATACATTGAATCATACGTAAAGTGATTAGCTACGTCTTAATAAAATTGTCCACTTGACAAAGCGATTAAAGACTGTCCCTCACTTAATAATAAACCTATGGAGCATTAAAATTGACTAGTGTATAGTGTCTTATAAAAATGACAAGATGCAATTTATTTAGAATTTCTGAAAGTTTGATTGCAATATATGATTGAGTAGAAATCGAGTAAAAGAAGGCGACTTTATAACTAAACAATAACAGTAAAATAAAAAATCTAAAAAGGGACAGTTGAAGATCTGTGCTAGGTTTGGGGTTAATTTATTTAGATTTTGAATAAAGAAGTTGATTGAATAAATTTCTATAAAACCGATTTTATATCTTCAATAATAATAGAAGATAAAATTTAAGAAGGGTCATTTGACTCACTGTAGTAGACGTAGTGTTAATTTATTTAAACTTTGAATAAATTAAGCTACTGAATAAATTCCTATGAAGGTAATTTTAGAACTTCAATAATAATAAAATAAAAAATCTAGAAAGGGTCATTTGACTCACTGTAATAGACTTACTGTTAATTTATTTTAAATAAAGAAATTTGTTGAATAAATTCCTGTAAAGGCTATTTTATATTTTCAATAATCGTAAAATAGAAAATCTAAAAAGGGTCATTTGATGTACTGTGGTGAGTTTACTGTTAATAGTAGCGTATATGGAGGACATCAGGTCAACGTTAAAGCGTACACATAATACATATATGGTGCGTTTCGATCAAACGAACACTCGTTCGCACTTCCCACCGAAAAACTTGTTATCCATCGAACATCGCATGCCACTATAAATTGGCGAAATGAAATTACAGTGACGTATACTTTCGTTCATAGTAGAGTGCGTCGGAAGTAAGGAGTTTCTTAGGTTTGAACTTCGAGGAACCGTGCAAGGGAAAAATGATCGCAAGCCACCCGTTTTGTGTCGTTTGCCACTTACATACTCGACAACTGCTTGAATCTTTTTCTTTCTCTCTGTTTCTTCATAATAATAATTAACAAGATATTCAAAATAAAAATTTAAAACTTCTTTCGTTTACTATATCGTGACTCTGACGAAAGATTCATAAAATTTATAATACACAAATTTTGTGTGTACTACAGAGTAAGATGAAATTTTAATTCCAACATAAAATAATAAAAAAAGGTTTTAAAAATTGAATTCGTACGCTCTGTTTCTGAACATCAGATTTCATCATTTCATCATCATAGTATTGAAAATTTATGGACCGTATAAGCATTTTCGATAATGTTTATCGAATAAAACACAAATAATAGAAAAAATATATTACGTTTCGAATTTGATATGCTGCTAAATTGTACTAATAATGAAAGAAATATTAAAATTTTATTTTGAATGATTTTTAGTCAGTGTAAAGCATTATTTTTATCTAAAAATGGTAAGAAGCTTCCAATGTTCAAATTTTTTATATTTTTTAACTTTGGATAAACATAGGTTCAAATTCTACAGATATTATTTCTACTATTTGTTTTACCTTTATTTTATGTTCGTTTATTTCCTCGTATTTCTTCAAAGTATGTATAAACAATTCGTGTGCACTCGAAAGTATTCAAATTGAAAATTAATAAGTATATTTTGTTAAAATATCGTCGGAGTTCAAGCTTTTTTAAAAACATTTTGTAGTTTGGAAGATAGTAAGTTGAAAAAGGACGTTTTTCGAGAAATACCCAATTAATATTTCTGTATTTAGATATGTTAGGATTATCGGGGAGATCATTAAATAATAATATAGTTCACAAAGTTATAAAATTATATAGCTGAATATTAATATAAATATTGAATATAATTAATGTGATTGAAAACTATTTGGCTATAGTTTCTCCACCTCGCTTCTGCTTTACGGTTTTCAATATAATAGAAATATAATTAGTGAAGACTCATGAATTGTACATTAAGGCACATGGCAACATTAGTAATTTAGAGATACGAACCCCTAATTTGCCAAATTGATCAACTTATCAAAATAAAAAGTAAAGAAAATTAATAAAATTTCGTACATTTATTTATCAAAGTGATTTCACTGTTTGAAAAATAATAAATAATATTTCTGCGTTCCACGCTTTGTTTTCGAGTACATTCATTTTAAAAATCCAGAAAATACGCGTGTTATTAACCCCTTGGCCTACGATTTATTTTCTAATAACAGTGACTAGATTTACTTTATCCTCCGCGAAACGACAAAAAGAAAAGTCAAATTTGTAGTTACCGTGAGCGTAGATATTGTCCACTGATTGTATGCGATTTGAGATTAAATACAATGTTATTTCGGTTTAAAGAATATTAAGGAAACACATGTTTAAAAGATTCTGTGCCAAATCTTGATCACGAGTCTGATTCGTTGTTGTAAGGTAAGGGATTAAATAGAAATCAGCTGATACATGTGAACATAACGCATAGGTTCTGCAGAGTGTTTCGTAAAGTTCAGAGAAAGTCGAAATGGCGACTAGTTTCGAGAAGAATGGCGGCTTGTTTAGGAAAATTTGAATCTGAAATCTAAATCTGCATCCATGCTTCCCAAAACTTGAATCTTTACTTCGTCAAACTGACACCACGTACGACAACCAACAAGAAATCACTACATTACTGCATTGACAGTTTCACTGCATTATCATTCATACTGCATTCTCAGTACACTGAAAAGGAGGTACCACCACCGTGATATCTTCGTATACAGCTTCAAACAAAATAATGTCATTCCTTGTATCAACCTATTTTCGTATAAGTATTAATTACTCAACCTCTTCTACACTCCGCGACAAAAAGTTGGCACACCCGTAAAATATTGCTATTTCTGAAAACTGTGATGAAATTTGATATGTTTCTTTCCGTATATGTACTTCGATGGAGCTTCAAGGCTACTTACACCGGCGGATTTAAGCGCAGGTTACAGATTCTAGTCTAAATGTAAAAATCGGGGATCACCGACGCGACAAAATGATGGTACAGTCTTAAAATTCTTTCTCTACAGTTGACACTAGACCGCCAGACTGTTTGTATCGTGTACTGTGTGACTGTTCATTAAATATTTTGTATGTTTTTTATTATCTTCTATTGAAATTACACTATGCGTAGTGGAAAATCTTTATCGGAATTCTGAAATAAAAACGATTTTGAAATTGTATAAAAAGAATTACTCAATTTCGAAAATTGCACGTATTATACATCAGAGCAGAAAAGTAGTGTATAATTTATTAAAAAATCCCAAAACATACGGTAAAAAAAAAGAGTTCCGGTCGACCGAAAGCAATAAGCAATCGCGGAAAACGTGCAATTTTAAAAGAAGCTTCGAATTCTTCGAGCACAGCACGAGAAATTACTAAAGCAGCTGGCGTACATACAAATATACGAAATATACAAAGGATAATAAAAGAATGTCCGCACTTAGTTCGAATGAAGTTGCGACATATTATTGAATTATGCAACATAATTCAGAGCGTCTGAAATTTGCACAAGAACATATACATTGGAGAAAAAAGTGGCGTTGTGTTATTTTTAGTGACGAAAAAAGGTTTAATCTACATGTACCGGATGGTTTCGCACACTATTTTCACGACCTGCGGAAAGAACAAAGAATATTAAGCCGCAGACACATGGATGGCGGAGGAGTAATGCTTTGAGCCGGAATTGGGTATCGAGGAGTTGCTGAGATAAAATTTATAAAGAAAACTATGAATAGCAAAGTTTATATAGATTGGATAGACCAGCAATTATCTAAATTCGGACAGACAATTTTCGGGGAAAATTTTATATTTCAACAGGATAATGCAAGTGTGCATACTGCAAAATGCGTTAAGCAATACATTGAAGAAAATAAAATTAGTGTTTTAACGTGGCCAGCGAGATCGCCAGATCTCAACATCATTGAAAATTGTTGGGCACAACTAGCAAGGCATGTTTACGAAGGCGGAAAACAATTCCAAAGCCTTGCAGAATTAAAAACATGCATAGAAGATACATGGACAAAAATACGGCCAAAATATGTTAAAAAACTATATAAGTCACTTCCGAAACGTATGTTGTCTGTTCTGAAAAATAAGGGAGGCCACACAAAGTATTAAACATAATGTTATATATTTTATATACGTAAATCACATATTTTTTTATTTATGTGCCATCATTTTGTCGCACCGATTTTTTGTTATTTTTTGTTTCCATAAACAAACGGACATTTTCTTTAATTTTATTGTTTGTAACGTAGTTTATTTTGTAATAAAAATGTATAAGTACCAAGAAAGACTAGATTTATTATGTCTAAATGATGAAAACATTGAATTTTCGTAGTGTGTCATCTTTCTGTCGCGGAGTGACAGAAACATCCTGTATAATAGGGATTATAGATAAGAAAATTACGATAATCAGAAAAAAAGAACATTTCGAGGAACGTCCTTAAGTCGAAGAGCTCCTTAACCGTTAGCGGTCGAGAGCTTTTTTTGTAATACTTGCCCATATTACGTTATATCTAACGTTGTATTACGTTATACTGCAGCGATGATAAATAAATTAAATGAAAATTAAATTTTGTTCATGTACCAGGTATATGTATCGGGGTACATACACCTTTCGTTTTCTATGGCATAAGTGCTACGTCCCCGTAGCGGGGCTTTTCGGCCGTTAAGGGTTAAATGTGCCTAACTGCATAGTTAGAAATAAATCGAGCATGCTTCGTTGATTGTCTTGGAAGTGACAAAGCGCGCATCGCCCAGGGTGAGTGTGCAACCGACAAAAAAAAAGGGAGGCAAAATTATAGCAGAGCAGGTTCAGCTTGCAATTAGCATAGATAAGGGTAAACACGCGCAACGTGTCGTTGGCGATAAGAATATCTCGTTTCTCGATTTCTTTCCACTTAACGGAGCGTACGTCGGTCCATGCTCTACCGATAATCTGAAAAGCTACTGGGCGACATATGAACCAAGATGGCTGCCAGAAATCCGATTTCGTTTACACCACGTTACCGTTGCTTTAACGCACTTAAATCGCGTACAGTATTATAAATATATTAAATTACGCTTTTCATGTAAATAACAAATAGACGTATTCCATACGACGATTATTGTTACGGAGAATGTTTTATTTGAATTCTATTCAGAAGATTGAAAGGAAGCTTGGTTTCTGTACTCAGTCCTTTGCTTTTTCTGATTCTCATACGAGCTTTCATATTAATTGTAAGCTTTCCGTTGGGCATTGAAATATTTGTTTTATTGTCTCTCTTCAAGACCAACCTCTTTTCAAAACCGAAACTTTCTTTTAACTCTTCGTAAACTCTCGGTTAGCAGAAATTCAATCCTTTTTAACCCGAAGCTATTAATATCCCACTCACATTATAATTTTATTGCAGGTAGTCTGAATTATTAGCTATTCATATTACGTCCAATTGGAAGATGAAAATTGAAGTGACATGAATAGGTTAAAATATCTCTAACAGAGAAAATCGATACGTAGACTTTAGAATGGATCTAGGCTGTCGTAAAATTATGAAAAACGTCCATCGTTCAACGATGGTAAAAAAGATGTTTTGAGCTATGACTCGGGTGACTTCGTTATAATCTTTACGTTTATTTTGATTTTATAGTCTTTCAACTGAAATTGCATTATGTAAATTCCGACAATCTATAGAGGACTAATCTTTAGGTTACACAAAATAAAATTATTTTAAGCTGAATGAGAAATGATTAAAGTATACCTTTAACCCTTAACACTCCAATGGCGCCTCTAAGGTGACACTAAAAATTGTCACATTATTATTTAAAACAACTTTTTCGTCTCTATGTTTGCATTTAAGAAATAATAAACTTTATATGTCCAAAAAGATATGAACCGTAATATAATGGAACTATACTGTGTTAAAAAATGTCTCGGTTTTAGAATTAAAATTGTTTGGAGTGCAAAGGGTTAATAGATGAAATTAATGTTCCATATTGGTTATCTTTGCACTTCCTTCTACAAACAACAGATGAATATACTTTGTAATTCATCTTGAATACATTTTGTCAGATAATTAGTAATTTTTATAAGAGAAATACATGACGAACGGAAAATCATTTATTGAAATAGAAAATTGAAATCCTTTTAACCCTTTGCACTCGCAGCTGTTTTAATTTGAAACCAAGGCATTTCTTATAACCTAGAATATTTGCAATCTACATTATTTATTTCCTCTTATGCTCGCGAAAATTGTTTTACTATTACATGCCATTGTAACAATTATTTTAAATAATAGTGTGGCAATTTTTAATGGTACCTCAGAGTCACTATTCGAGTGTAAAGGGTTAACAGTTGTGGTATTAATTTGATAAATTTATCGTGAGGAAAGCGTAACCATTAAACGATACAAGTAAGGGGTAACATTTTGTAATCGATAACGTAGTAAAAAGCCAAGGGAAAATTACGTAAATTGAACGAAGACATTTTCGTTTACACTTTCACCAACAATTCTATTTTCGTGAAGTTTCAAGCCGACAACTATTTTTATCGTCAACGACAGGGTGCGAATGCGACACATAACTCGTGCATACTCGTAGAATCCTTGTATATAGATCCTTTTACGAATCGATTATGTTATTAGGCACGCTGTGTACGAGGTACGTACGAATAAGTTTCTAAAATTCATAACACGGATAAAGCTCTCGAAACTGTCGACTACCATTTTCTTATTAACAACAATATTTCCCACACATGCCACAACAAAGATACGCTGCGTGCTGGAAGGTATGAAAATAGATTAAAAGGGTATTTGCCTGGGGTTTATCGATCACTGAAGAGCTTCGAAAATTTTCTGACATAGTCTTCGCGTAAAATGAGTATGGCCGCGGCATTGTATTCGGAAACGTGAAATGGAATTCTCCTACAGGATACTTCCTAGAAATTTTGATACTGAACGTTCCATTAATTTGGTTATACGTATGTGTAGCTGTATGGAGAGCATATGTTATGTGTGAAAACATAATTGCACCGCTGTTATTTGGTAACTTATAGAACCCAGTTCGAACCAGAGATTATAAAACATGCATAACCTTATGAAATTCTTGTAACCTTATAAAATATTCTATTTATACGAGTCCAAGTATTAGCACGCTACAAATCTCGACAGAATTAAATTATTATTAAACTACAGTTCACGCGAAGTGACCAACATCCACATTTCTGGTGTTGCTAGCTGCCATTAAAGTTAAATTACGATCACGACGATAGCAAAGACTGTAGTAGTAGGAACAATAGTGGTAGTCCTAGCGTTGTGCACCCGTTTTATGTTGTTCAGAATTATTGTTTCGTAGCTGTTCGCAGTTACCGATCCGTTTGTCATCGTCTAAAATAATCACCGATGTTTCGTTTCAGCGGCAATTGTACTCGCGGTTGCCACCGTCTGTCGCGCAGAGTGCCAGAGTGAGTGATCAAACCAGCTTCTCTTCAGTGTCCTTATTGTCAACATTGAATGTCAACGGTAGACAGCAGGGCTTACGTCTTCAAACTCTCCAAAATTACGTCTTCAAAGACAAATCTATCGTTATCCATTAAATTTGCGAATTTCAATATCTTCTTCTCTTCGGTTCTCTTTATTAGTCAGTTAAAGTGAATAAGACTCGCGTCAATCCAGCATAGTTAACCTAATTAACCCAGCATACCACGATGAAACTGCTAAGCGGGCTCCCTATGGGACTCCAGAAGGTTTCAATTATTATTATATTTTCTTTCTTTATTCTTCCTGTGATTTTCCTGGAGTTAACGAAATTATTACCAGGAACTAGAAAGCTTGTTTTCACTTTATGAAATAAATAAGAGTAAGTATGTATAATGCACTTGCTAAGAATTACGTTACTTTATATGTCCAATTTTAATACACGCGCCATGCCAATTCATCAATTACTACTAATTGTTTGTCGAAAACAATGAAAATCGTTTCTTAACCCTTTGCATTCGACGCCATTTTGACCCGAAAATGTGCAGCTAGAAACTGTTATATTGGATAGTCGGAAAAGTATTTAGAGATTTTCATTATTTTTTGATTAAATGTTTCTTTTATTAAAAAATTAATTTTATTCAAGTATATATTGGCCATTATTATTTATGACCTTTTGCTATTTTTGAGGTAGAGCTATAATCCCATCGGAATAGAACTTCTGTAGTTTTGCAGAGATCGAATCAAACGATAATCTGATGGGGCAAGGTCTGTGCTATACGGTGGATGCATCAAAAACAAAAAGAATGGTTCGATTTCTTTACGTTTGAACAATGATTCGCAGATGGAAATTCGATCCATCAAATTTTTCTCTGTTAAATCATGAGGTACCGAAACATCGATCTTCTCTTTTGTATCCAGCTTTCTGCAAATGATCCACAACGGTTGAATGGTGAATGTTTAGTTCCCTAGAAATCTGATTACTGCTTATATGCAGACCTTGCACCTAATGCAACCATTTGCATTATATCATCAACGTTTTCGGAAGCGAGCAAACCATTTACATGCACAAAGTGCACATCACCAATTTTTTCCCAGGCCTGTGTAGCGTTTTTGCCTTTTTCGTAGTAAAATTGCAAAACATAACGAATTTTTCAGAGATTTTACTCATTTTCACACTAATATTACTTTTGATACGATTGACGAAATACAAAACTGTCCTCATGAAAATTGTAGACTGAAATGTCATCTCTCAAATGCGCGTCACTATGAGGTAATCTGATTACTGTTGCCCGATATATGACATCAAACATCATCTAGTGACAAAAATCTCTCAATACTTTTCCGACTATCCAATATAATGTACTACAAAATTAGAATTAAGTAAGGTATTGCAATAATGTTTGAGTTATATGAATTTGTAGACATTGAGGAAAATATATTTGTGAGTAAATATTGTTTTGTTATAATTTTCTACAGTATAACAAAGAAGCGACTCCCAATATGCATTGCAGTCTGATTTATGCAAGTTTTACAATAATAAGTTGTTTGACATCTTCCACCTGGTGCTTTCCTGTTAGATCAAACAATACGGTCCTATTTTCTTCCCGATTAGTATTTACATTTTTCAATTTTTTGTTTACACGTTTATGTACAAACGTCTATCTGCGACTCACACTTATATATTATACTTATATTACGAGGCTCGCTCGTGTTTGTTCGTTTTGCTATTGTTGTAATAGAAAATGGATAAATATTTACTTCTAATTGTAAATTACGAAATCACAAAATAATAGTTACGTGGAGAATATCGCTTTCCCAATTTTCTGACTTACAAGAAAACATATTCAGATGCGAAAAACTTACGGGAGCTTATAGCTTTATTGTTTGAACAAAAAACTTTTCATTGAATTTTCCATTGAAAAGCACACAATTTTTTTTAAAAATTCAAATTTTTCGATCTCTGTTTTCACCCCTTCAAAGTGAATGGTTGCCGATAAAAAAAGCACGTGTCAAATATTTGGACCGTTTATTTTGAAAGTGGTGCAAGTCTATTTATATCTTAGTATATCTTAGTAATTGTACTATATTTTGATTTATTTTCTTATGCCATTTCAATAGAGGACACCAGGAAAACATGCGTCCCTCAAAAATTGTCAAAAAGTTGCGATGAAACAAGTTCATTCTCAGTAATCACAAATACACTTTTACGTACCTTCAGAGGGGACAACGGCGTGCAAAGGGTTAAAAATCTATTTTCACTTGTCGAAATTAATAACAATAGAACAATATTACATATTCAACAGTCACTGAAAAAGGGACGTATGCTGGGCTTCCTTAGCGACCCCTCTTAGTATGTTAAGGGTTAGGTAAAATTATTTGCAAAGTATATTAAAATGTTCTTGAAATTTTCGAAAACAGTTTGCCTCTTGTCTCTTCTCTATCTGAAGTTAGGATTGTGAAGTATGGTTGGTTTTATTGTGACGGTGTTTTACAGCTCGCTCCGTTTACTGCTATGAATGCGATTCGTGGACGGATCTTAGATGCAAGGACCCTTTCAATTACACCGCCCTTCCAAGGGACCAACCACCCTTAATGACCTGCAATGGATGCTGCGTGAAAATGGTTCGCAACGCGAAATCAGGTGAGTATCCGGTACAATTCTCCGAGGCTAATACGTTTAGCCGGATGGCAAATTCTTTGTACAGCTATATCTACAGTGTTTTTGCGAAATTATGGAACATGTGATCAGATGATGCTTCTTTCTGCGAAAGCAGGTCGAAAAGAAGGAATAAAATGTTTAACACGTTCAGTTCGGCGCCGATATTGCTGTCCTTTCCGTTCAACCGGCACTTAACGATAAACAGCTGAGCACTTAACGGCGACCGCTTTGGCGATATTTGTCATAGATATCAGTCTACTTTTAAAAAATGTATTCCAGATTGAAACCACCACAGATTTAAAAATTGAAGCTTTGTTTTTACAATTATATCTTAAAAATTTGCATACTATTTTTTTAATCGTTTCAAGTTTTGAAATTGAAATATTTGAGGGCTTTAGACGACCGAACTTAACCTTCAGCACTCCAATGGCTCCTCGAAAGCGACACTGAAAATTCTCAGACTATTATTCAAAACAATTTGTATATTACAAATGTTTGTATTTAAGATGTTAGTAAGAATTTAAATGTTGCCGTATGATAAATAGTAACAAATTAGATATGCACGAAAAGAAATGAACCACGTGCAATGGGATTATTCTAGGCCTCCAAGATGTTTCGAGTTAGGAATTAAAATTACTTGGAGTGCAAAGGGTTAAACCTCATTTATATTCTACGAAACTAAGGTGTCGCGAGGAGAAGGCATCAATCTTCAAATTTGCAGATGTTTTAATTACGAGAAAAAATTTTGAATATTTTTAGAGATATTTGTTCTTGCAGAATTTAAAAAAAAATAGGTCTTCAGTTTCCCACCTGCTGCATCATGCAAGAATATCTCAGAGAAAAATGACCACTGCTTCGCGATAATAGGATTGAAAATAGGAAAAGACTGAAAAATGAGTCCAGGTTCGCGGTTGTGCTATTTATCTTTACAAAATGATGATGAAACGAATATGTACGTAATTCGTAAATAATCAATTTTTTCAATATACGTATGTTTACTATTATTTTGAGTAACGTTTGATAATATAAAAAATTAGTATGTCTTTTTATTTCCAAAAGAGTCTGTTAACTAAAGAAGTCTCACACTTTTTAACCTTAGCAAAACAAAAACATTTGTAAGGGATACGAGCACAGCATAATTAGATAAAGAAGACGTCAAAGGCAGCTTATACCTATAATCTTTAAGAGCATTAGAGGCTATAGTATAGTACAAAGGATTTGACACTTCAAATAAACTAAATGTAAGAAAATTTCGCAATGGAGAAACTACATTTTATCCATGATATAACACAGTAATGTTGCACATTTTCTTTTAATTATTAATATATTTGCACGAATGCTTCTTCAACGATTCGTATTTTCAGTGAATAGCGATATAGGAAGTTATTAATGAATGTACCAAAGTTATAAAAAGGGTTCGATAGTTAAGAAACAAGACCGTTTCAAATTAACAACTACAATGTAAACCAGTCCTTTTAGATTAATATCTTTGCAATAATAATATCCATTGCAATCAACTTTAACACAAGGACTATCGAACCAGTGAAAGTGACTGGTTCTAATTTTTTCTTACGCAATTATTGAAATTATAAAATGATTTTCATCCGAAATAGGCGAATGAATTTATTCATTGAAGGAGACGTTGCGATGAAAACTGTGCGAGATCATAATAAGTAGTCTTGTAATTACAAACCAATAAACATCAGTAGTATTTATTATTCGGTAGTTCTATTGTAAGAGCTTATTGCTACTTATCAGATGAGAAATTAATTATTAAAATTGATTCCATCTTCCATTTAATTTCCATCTTCTAATTCAGACTTTTCAAGATGGATTTTCTTTCTGTTTGCAGCGTACGAAAGTGTGAGACGGACCTGCACTTCGCAACTACAAATAAATTTGTTCATGGTGGACCACGTGTGCATGATGGAAAGAACCGGCACTGGTCACATGTGCTTCTGTGAGGAGGATATGTGCAATCGTGTCTCCCCGACCTCGTGTTCGAATCCCATACTCCTGTTGATCCTGTCGACCATCCTTGTACTACGCTCGGTTAATTTAGGGTTCCCAGCTTGCTTTGTAGAACGTTGCAATGGTCACGTTGTATAACACTGATTTACTCGATTCACCTGCAGTGGTTCCGATCATATCCACATAGACGTTTAGTTTTTAGTCGGCGACACTAACTCCTCGTCGGGAAGAGCGATCCCCAGCATTCGGATTTGTTTCCGTCTCGAATCAAATCGATTACTTACGTTCCACGTCGACAGAACGTTCCAGGTAAAATATCACGGACTTCAAAGAGGAGGAGAATCGCTAACGAAATAAACCCGGGTAGAAAATTTAATTTTAAAAGAAGATTCGAACGTTGACGGATCTTCTCCTTCTCTTTCGAAGAGCTCGCAATTTCCGCATCGCTCGTCCCGATACACACATTCTTTCTCTCTTCCTCTCTCACTCTGTTTCTCTCATTCTCAGGCATATAAAGTAGCGAGAGATCCCGACCGTGTTCTGTGTAGACAAATCATCCGACTCTCTAACACTTGTCACGATTTTACCTTTCATTTTGGTAGTTAATTGAGAGAACACCGTTTCGGCATTGCTGCAATGCGTTCGTGATACGTGCACTGGAAAAGAAGTTCAATTGGTCCCTGTCAGAACATGCACCCACGATGTGTGATATTCGTTTCTCAGGCTCTCGTCTGTCTTGCACGAAGCTACATGGCACGTTAACCCCTCGCGGTGTCAACGTGCGAACCGTTGCGCGACGAACTGCCAGGGGTTAAACTAACAAGGGAACATGTTCAGATGCGAAGATCCGATTTTGATTAAACTTATAGGAGCGACTACGTTTATTATTTGTTTATTTAACTTTTGTTAAAATGTTTTCCCATTGAAAACACACAAAATTTAAAAAAAAATTCAAATTTTGTCAACCTCTGGTTTCCGAGATATTTCAAAAAATATAGTCTCGACCCCTAACTTTGACGGCTTTTTTCACCCCTTCAAAGTGGATGGTTGCTCATAAAAAGACACATGTGAAATATTTTTCAAAGAACTATAAGCTCCTATAAGTTTCATCAAAATCGGATGTTCGAATCTGAATATGTTCCCGTGTAAGCGAATCTCTTTCCCTGACGAACGCGATTCAATTTTGTCGAGAGTTGAACTTCAAATTGGTAGCGAAATGGGTGTCAACTTGAACCGTCAGGAAGTTCTCCTTCGAACGATAAAATCGAAATATCATTAAATCTCCACTAACGGTTACGACTTTATTTTGCGGTTCGAAAGCAAAGCGATTCTGCATGGTTTTCACGGCATCGTTTGATTTGTTCATTTAACTCCTTCTTTCGTGCATTCATTGCATCTACGAGGCAACCATTTCTGATTCTCCTTGTGCATCTTCTTTGCGAACACTTTGACCGTAGCTTCGTCGGATAGAGGTACTCTGGATATCTAGACCAAGTTAGGCAAGCATCTTACTGATTTCAATGTTCCTCTGTAGAGTTTTTCACCCGCTTAACAGCAACCTCGTTCCGTACCGATTCCGCCACATTTCCAAGCCATCATAGAACACGAAACTACATGACGTAGGTATAATAAATACTCGCAAAACGTTGTTCGATCATTGTCAAGTCCCAGGAAAGTCAGTACTTCAGCTGTGGTGTTACATTTCATATAAGTCAGCTTTCCGGTCTTTCGCGTGCGCGCGGCTGCTGCACCGACAGTGCAAAACCATTTTGTGGAAATTTTTCGAAGTGACGAAGGATAAACCGAGTATGGACACAAAGAGTTGCAACGAACGGGTTGAGAACGGTCGCTCCGATGCATAGAAGTCGATTATTTGCGGGCATATTCCGGTTCTATTTTCGTAACTTTCAAACACTGGTAGAATTGATTTAGCAGCGATTTGATACGCCGTGTGTTTGTATTACACTGTTCAACACGAATTTTGCCTTTTAATATCCACTGGGTGATCCTTGTAGAGCGTGAGTTCCCAAACACGAATCCGAAAACCGAATTGCTGTATCGCCCCCAGTTTTCGAGAAACATGTGTTTTTGTAAAAACGTGAGATTTTGAGGGAAAACCGAGTATTACACGGAAACTAAAAACGTCAGATAGGTCAATATTGGCTTAAAAGATAGAGGATGGGTTCCTGAACATATCAGTATCGATATTTATAATATTTGATGCTTCTAAATAGTGTTAAATGGCTGTCAAAGTTTAACAAAATGTCCAAGTACGTACTTTCTACGCAATATTTTTGCATATTTATGAAAAGTTCTTTACCTTACACAAAAACCGACCACGGCATGTGATTCTGTAGACATTTCTGAAGAAGAAACTATCGAGAAAAAGTGTCGAAGCGGTTTTAAAATCGTGTAAATCGAGAAAATATTTGTCAGCAACACGCGCACGGCGTTTTGGTGCATGTGCATCAAATGGACAATGGGGCACTCATTGTATGTGAGTAACATTTGATCTTTTTCATAACATTTTACTGTTCTATCTTTTTTTTTATATTCATGTGCATACTAATCTCCGAACTATGAAGTACTATGACGTACTTTTTAATGAATTTCAACGAACAACAGTTCCATTGAAAGTTGCTGTTTCTAAATTTTTTCAGTTCAACGTTGAAAGTAAAAAAAGGAAATATGTAGAATTTAATATTTCCTGTAATATATCCAATGCACAAGAGGATTTAAATGTTTTATTTATCGTTTATACATATAAATAGATATAACAAATAGATAGAACAGTAAAATGTTATAAAAAAGATCAGATGTTATTCACATACAATGGGTGCCCCATTAGACGCCTCTGTCGGTGTTGATCACGCATAGCTGTTCTAATTGTAGTTTCACATTCCAATTTTTAACAACATTATTAGACAATATTATTGGGGATGCATTGTTGATCCCCAATAAAAATTGCTATCAGCCTTGAAAGACCCATTAAAAAGTTTTCAGTCATGAATCATGGACCTTACAAAAATTCTGAAATAATCGTCGGTCGATAAAGTGTTAAAACCGGCTTCGACACTTTTTCTCGATAGTTTCTTCTTCAGGAATGTCTACAGAATCACATGCCGTGGTCGGTTTTCGTGTCAGTTAAAGAACTTTTCATAAATATGCAAAAATGTTGCCTAGAAATCACGTACTTGGGCATTTTTTTAAACTTTGACAGCTATTTAACACTATTTAGAAGCATCAAATATTATAAATATCGATACTGATATGTTCAGGAACCCATCCTCTATCTTTTAAGCCAATATTGACCTATCTGACGTTTTTAGTTTCCGTGTAATACTCGGTTTTCACAAAAACTCATGTTTTTCGAAAACTGAGGGTGATACAGCAATCCGGTTTTCGGATTCGTGTTTGGGAAGTCACGCTCTACAAGGATCACCCAGTGGGTATTAAAAGGCAGAAAAAAAGTGTTGATCTGTTGGACAGTGTTATCGAAAAGTACCAATATAAAGCGTTGTCGATGGTATTTTGCTGCTTTCGAAATACTAAATTCGTGAAGAAAAATCAATATCAACATTGTAACATTGTAAATGGGCGTTTATTAAACGTATCGTCGACGAGGTAGCGTTGATTTCTAAGAAACGTCTTCGAAGACAAACAAATTTGGATTCACGGGCTAACGGTGAAACGACATTCGACGTCTATGCACAAATTTAGATTCCCGCTCGATCAAAACCATTTGCTATTCGTCTTTTTACTCTAAATCTAAAACTAAACTAAATCTTTACTCTATCTGCCTCTCTTTCTCTCTCAATGTTGCTATACCGTTCATTGTTCTTCGTCACTGCAACGTCTTGTTAACGATAATCATTCGCCATTTTAATCGGACACCGGTGTTTTGCGCATATCGCACTCTAAGAAAGCGAAACAGGGGAAAAACGGGAATGGTACCACCCGCTTATGGTAGTCCACGGTCAGACCGCATGGTTTCGGTCCATAACGACAACAACGTCATCAATGACATCGACGGCAACCAGCGAGCATCGACAACAGCATTTTCGTGTTCTACGTTTCTAGAATTCACTCGCCCACGTGCCTTTCGAAAGATTATGAGAAACTATTCAAATTCGACATAATTCTCAACCGTGGCTCAATTAACACTTTGACTGCCATGTCACCCATATATGGGTGACAGAATTATTTGGCCAAGTTTAAAAATAAATTTGTACATTAATATATTTGTTATACTAAACTTAGTTGAGATCTGAAGAATAGTAGAAGGTTGAAGGATAACATTGTGTCATACATTTTAAGTTTTCAATTGTTGCTTCGTTAAGTAAATTACTTTGATTTTGTGGAATTTTTGAGGTCGTTAGTTGGGCAGTTAAAGTGTTAAATAAAGATCACTGTAGCGATGAACCATTTTCTTCCAAAACCATAATGTGAGATGCACAGAAATTGTGAAAAATATCTACATGCAGAATTGTATTCGGTGATTTGGTGTGATTGTGATCTTAACATGGCCATTATGCATATGAAATTTAATAATTACGTAGTACGTTCACACAATTTACTTATAGATTCCTTATATACGGTGGCTCACGAAAGTATTCGGACACTCTTTAAATCTAAATAACTTTTTCAAAATTAAACCAAACGACTTGATTTTTGTGGAGCAACTGCAACCATTGATTTACTAAGTGATATGCGAAAATAATTTTAAAATGATTCTAATTAGTAGAAATTACGTGAACAAGTAGAAAAGACATTTTTTAAAAACATTTTTACTTCAACTCGTAATGAAAATTTAAAATATGCGTTTTTCAGACTTGTGTAAGTTATACACATGTTGAAAATTTCATTGAAATCTTTCTTTTTCATTGAAAAAATATTTAAAAAGCTTCTTTCCCAGTGTTCGTGTAATTCATACCAATTACAATATTTAAAAAATTCATTTCGCATATCATTTATTAAGTGAATGCAACTAATTGTTGCATTGAAAAGTTAAGACGTTTGGTACAATCTTAAAAAAAGCTATTTAGATGTAAAGGGTGTGCGAATACTTTTGTGAGCCACTGTACATTCGTTTTACTAAAATTTACCACACAATGAAAAATAGTTACGCTGTCAAAAAATCGAATAATTACATTGAATTTTCCGTTCAAAGGGATGGATGTTTCACTCTCTTTGTGACTAAATATGTCGCAAGGTTAAAAGTTATCCAGTACGTAATAAATTACAATTGCAAGCAGATCTTTCGAATGCGCGCGTGAGCGTCGGTGTACTATGGTAGTGTTAGCGAGTTCTGCAATCACGTATTTAGCAGGAGTGTGTTCACAAGTAGAAAGGAGCTACTCTGAGTGCATGGATTGTAGCACCTTCGATATAGTGTGTTAAAGCGGCAACAGAGGAACATTTCAACCACACTCAAAACCCGAAGAACTTCGAATCGATCTTCGCTTAAACTATTTTCGCATCGTTGCGACTCTTAGTGTCTAACATAAGAAAACACGAATATTCCTCTGTCCGCGACGTTTACGTCTCCGTGCAGCAACACCTTGCATGACACTTGCATGGATACTAATACTTTTGCGACTAACATAGAACTCCATGTTCGTAGCCGTCGTTTCGAGACGAAACAGTCTTCCAAAACTTACAGGAAAAAAAAAGAAGATAACTCGATTGCTGCCACATTAGCACTGCAATTCATAGAAACTGTACCGTCTTTCATACGAAAATCTGGGAGTTTCCAAAGGGGCTTTTAAAAACGATATTTGTGCGAGTTTCGTAACTGAGAAGGAAGTCTGTTTCCTACCCGAAAGATCCGGCTTGAAACACAGTAACCCGAACACAAAACCTTCCACCCCGTCGAATGCAACGCGAGGCAGATCGAATTAACAAAGCACAAACGTGGGCCTTCAGCTTCGAACGTGCCACGCCATTTGTGCATCCGAAACCAAACGAACGGTTCTCGACAGGTCAGGCTTTCAGGCTTCGAAAGGCGACCGCGGAATTTCTCTTTCTCTCTCTCTCTTTTTCTCCTTTCTTTATCATTTGGCACGCTATTAAAAATGAGCAACTCGATCGCAAGAAGGCGACGTCGACTCGCTCGAGTGCTCGCCGAAACGAGCTTAAGATCACGCGACTGAAGACGATCTGTTTGAATCGTCCGGCTGGCACGGCCAAGTTGAACGCGCATGTCCTCACAGAGAGGCTTCCTGGCGAAGCTTCTTGCCAAACAAGCTTCGGTGCTTGCGAGATAAAGCGAGCTAACCGGTGTTTCTCTGGCAAGCCATGCGGCTCGTGTCGCGTCATTTGTTCATTGTCGCACGCGCAGCTGCGAGGCTACGCGTTTCTGACTCTTCTCAATTTATTTCTCGCAATCATTCTACACATTCTTGAGCCCCTGCTTTGTCGTTGGCCGACGGTCCCCTCCCGTCGCCGTTGCGCTCCTTGAATTCGATCGTTCGCCGATTTCGTCCGCAGGCCCATCAAAGAAATTTCATTGATCCCTCGTATTTTCGTTACCGAGCATCCCCGAGAGCATTTACGAGAGTCGAGACCGACTACAAGGAGCGCAACCGCGATAGGAGTGCAACAACGACAAACGGAATCAGCATGTGACACGGGCGAATCTCATTTTTGAGTCTGGTCTCGCAGCTGGAAAGAATCCACGTAATGTTACCGATACGAGTACCATGCGAAGTAACGGCGGACGTGCTGAAACGAATCTTAAGTGACTCGATCTGGCGCGAATCGGACACTGACGCGCCACCTACGGATCCGTGACGTAGAGAAACGTTGTCTGGAATTTCTGATACCGGGCTGTGACATTTTCCAAAAACCGTGTCACACTCGTTCGACCATTCTTCCGACAATGGCGGCCGGCGGCGTCAACTTCGCTCGTCAAAGATCGAAAATGCTTCGGGGGGGTCTTCGGTCGATACTCTTTAATCCGCTTCTCTACACGAAAACTCATATATAGATATCCAAGTGCTTGCATAATAATTCAGGATCGAAGGAGATCGTTGATATTGATGTACATTTCTGTCTGTTGAGAACTCGATGTTACTTGCGCCGAGATGTCCGACCTATGTACGACACGCTCTATATTACACAATTTTATCTCGCTGTTGATCAACATTTTGCGCATACTGAATGGTGTATGATGGATATTTTACGATGCAAGTGTCAAGATTACCCCCTCTGTATTTACGTGTCGGTGTGTGTAACTGAATTTTGTATGCCGTTGCCCCGGACTGTTGATTTTTCTCGCCTTACACATTGATTCTTCGTTAGTGTCGTTCTGGTTGATCTTTTCTTTTTTGTTTTTCTTTTTTTTTTGTTTATTTGATTTTTTGAAAGGAGTCCAGAGTGGTTCCGGTTAGCATGAGATGATGTTTCGATGGTCAAGTAGCGTTTTAAACAGCACGTAATATATATTATATAATATATATATATTATATAATATATACCTCGTTGTTCCCCATTTTTGCTCCGAGAACGCGGATATACGATTTTACTTTACAAACTTTCCGGAGTGTTGTCGATACGGCTACATAGTTTTTCGGTTGGTTCTCCACGGTTGGTTTTCGTTCTTTCGACGGACGACGCATCGGATTCGACAGGACAGATGCCCTAGTTCGTAAGGAATCATAGAAACGTTTCGGATTTTCTATTCCGTACTGTCATATTTGATTAACCCTTTGCGCGCATTGATCGGCAAAGGTTGACTAGACTCGAACAGACGCATTCGATTCTCCAACGATTCTAACGCTTGAGCTTTTCGACGCTTTGCTGGCTTGAACGCCACAGAGGGTTATCGGAACAGTTTGATTATCTCGATTAAGCTGCTGCAACTTGATTTCTATGTACACATATATCTGGCCGAATGTTTAACCGATCGAACGTGTGTCCTGCTTTGTCTACGATAGAGAACAGAAAACGGAGGAGCGTTAAAACCACAAGTGATAGAGTAACATAATTTTCCTTAATGCACATATCGTCGCCGCGGCGGAGTTAAATAATTTCTCGATAACGATAGCGTTAACGAGGCCGACGCGTTCAGTAAGTAAACGCTATTTAATGGCAGAAAAAACGTAGCAGTAAGAGCGCGATGAATCGATGATGAATCGAGCACACGCGAATCAGCACAGTGTATCTTTCAGAATGAAAGTCGATGGCGAAGAATTATTTGCCCTGGCATTTATTAATTTTTTACCAGATGTAGTACAATGCTGATACCAGATGATGGACTAATGTTAAGCAGTGCTTAGCTAGAATATGAAAGGAACGATGGCAATCGATTGCGTAAATATCAAACACAGGGTGTTCGGGAAATACCCATCCGTGGTTCGAGCACACGAGGTTCTGGTTAAACGATCTTCGCGAGGCATGGGTAATAAATGTTTTTAAAATTCCGAGTATCGAAGACGGAACAGCGACTTCAAGATTGTTATATTTCTCGTTATGCGTCGCGCAATTGATGAAACCGAATGGAATTAAATTTTGACCAGGATAGGTCAATTTCACGTTCGAGCCATTAACGATGGATAATTTAATCAATGTTTCATTATCGGAAGATCGTGTGTAAATTTGGATAGACGAGCCCGCCATTACCCATGCAAGTTTGTAAAACACTGAACAGGTCGCTGGAAAGGTGTGTCGGTGATTGGTCCGTTGAAATGTTCTGAAGGAACCTTTTCATGGGCGTAGGACATGTTCAGTGTTAGCTACAAGCGAAAGTAAACGAGGGCATGTTGTAATTTAATGATTGTTGTTACTACGGACGATGGTATGTCGAGACTCAATGCTCAACGAGTACCTTGTACCGACGCGAATTGATTGTTAACGCGAATATAATAGAGTACCAGATGCAAAAAAAGTGATACTTTGTTGACTTACCTCAATGCAAATATACGATGGATGTGAACAAACACGTTTCCCCCTCCCACATCTCTCTGCGTAATTTCGTGGACAAGCCCGAAGCAATATTTTCGTCACTCGAATTATGAGAAAGAATCAGGACAAAAGGAATGTATTATAAGAGGAATTATAATATTTATTGTTAAGTGTATTCGTCGAATACCGAAGCGGAGATAATCGAGGGCCTAGACTGGCCTGGCAAATTAAAATGTCCTATCGTGATTCGCAATAAAGTTTATATGTCATTGAACTCCGTACGTTTATTTCGTCTCGATACACTGTCATGACGGGCATTTTTTGCGAGTCTCCGGAAGAGGCACAGTATTGCGACGGAAACGCCTAAGGTTGCACGCCTTAGTTACACTAAGCCTCCAATAAATTAACTAGCGTACCCGAAAGGGATGTAGTAAATCATCCAAATCGGCTCAGAATGATTTTACAAGCACCGCGGACAGTTTTTACGCCGACAGATGGACACAAACGACAAACTGATAACTAAGAATATATCACGATATTCCTTCATTGACAGATTCCCACTCCTTCAGGTATACTCCAAGTCCATCACTTCTATAAACAATTAAGAAACGCTACATTCCTCCGCCTCATACTACCCTCAACCAATCACGACAAAATCGAGGTGACGACGGACAGAACACAACAACAATCATCAGATCACAGAGAGACCTCACAGAAAACGCGAACTAGATCTCAGAGAAAATACGAACAAGACTAATAAAAAATTGCAAACAGACGAATACAGACATCACGAACAGAACAGAACTCGAACATAGAAATTGCGAACGTTACGAAGTGAAAATAAAGAAAACCCGCAACCAATACAATCGTGTAATTATTACGTGACCCAAGGTGCTCTGTGACAATCCTAGTACACTGAGAAGAAGGTATCACAGACGTGACACCTTCGCATACAACAAAGTGCTTCACCCTGTATATCGTAGAAATGCTAAAGGTTTTAAAAATGAAGGACGAGACAGGGTGACAGTAACTTCAGATTTATTATCGTAGCTTGTTACTTTCGTTCCAACAATTCATCGAGGAGACTGCGGATCGCCACTCTTCGTCTGAACAACATTGAATCCATCGAAGCAGATGAGGGAACGCAATCGATCGTAATCTGAATTATACGAATCGTTCGGCTAGTTGTTCTCCTTTGCCATACAATGGCCGCATTTCTTGCAGAAACCCACATCCCCTTCGTTGTTCTTCTTTTCCTTTTCAGGTTCTACACGTTGCTCCTGCATGATGGACAAATCACCGGTGTACGAACGATGACATATGGCGCCTATAGTTTCGCTCCTTGGCAGATTCGCCTCTGTCACGATCATGGACGCTAAGTCGTTCGCGCAATCTTGGAGACCGATCCGGATGGAACCATTCACCGCGCCATGATTTGAACGAGTTTTAGAGTTTTGCTTTCGCAACTGTTTGTCCGTCATTGAAGCTTCCGGCGAATTCTGTAGAGTCGCCGGGCTTTCGCCAAAAGCATCTGGTTGAATTTCAAAATTATAACTCTGTGAATCTTTAATCAAACTGCGATTTACTTCGGTACTGTTTATATGAACAGGTACGACTTAATACGTGAAGAGATACGGGTAGATTATTGATATTTATTGATGTTGCTTGCCATTATTGGATTGGGTCGCATCGGATCCTGTCTCGTTAGTACCGCACGTGTCCTCGTCCTCCTTCAGCGGTAACTCGGAGGACATGTCGATAGCTGGACGACAGCAAACGTACCCCTGTAACGTGGACCATATGTTTTGTTAATTTATTGAGTCGAACCTGTCAATGAAATAATATAAGTACGGCTGCATTGAAAAAAATTGTTTTCATCGTATTGTAATGTTCAGACAACTGTTACATCATTATTTCTTTTAACCTCTTGCACTCGAAGCTGTTCTAACTCAATAGAACACCAAAACATTTCTTCTGACCTAGGATATTTTCATTCTATATTCATTATTTCACCTTATGTATATGGATTTTTTTACTGTTAGTTGCGCTTACGACCCTTATATAATAATCTATACCTTATATACCCTGATATAAAGATAGCGATGTTAAAATTGTTTAAAATAATGGTGTGCCAATTTTTCATGGCGCCTCAGAGTCGCTACTCGAGTGCTGAGGGTTAACAGTTGTAGTGTTAATTTGATAAATTTATCGTGGGGAAAGCATAACTATAAAACGATAAGACTAGTCTCGAACTTTTTAATCTAATTGACATTGTCGAAATGCATTTATGAAGATTCCTTCAATAAGTTTGATTTTTTAATCTTATTATTTTTTATCTTATTATTTAAGCTTACCACGATAAAAATTGTGCGAGAAGATCTGATTAAATGCGCAATTGTTATTTTTATAAATGCCGCAATATAATGTGATAATATAATGTGATTTTTTAAACACTTATCATGACAAAAATTGTGCAAGAAAATCTAATTATATACAAAATTGTTACTTTTATAAATGCAGCAATATAATGTGATAATATAATTTGACTTTTTAAACACTTATCATGATAAAAATTGTGCAAGAAGATCTGATTAAATGCAGAATTGTTACTTTTATAAATGCAGCAATATAACGTAGCCATCTTTAATGCCCCGTGTTTTTATCATTAAACATACAATGCGTCTATAGTAAATTTACGTATTCTACCTGTACGAGATCCATACGCGAGTCCAAAGAAAATTGCTTCCCTGACATGAGTATCCCTCGGATTCGACGTCGCATAGCTATACATACAGAAGAACAGATTTTCAAACAAGTCTTTCATCTTCTAAAAAATGGAAATTGCATGAAAAATGAAAAATAATTTTCTGATCGTTTACCTGGACTATCTCTAGCTTCCAGTCGCAATTGACCAAAAGCCTTAGTGCATTCTTCGAACACGTCAGCCGTGTCGTAAATGGCAGCGAAGCTGCCGTTCACTATTTTCGGCGACATCGGTGAATTGGCTAACAGCAAGCTCGAGCCAAAGTTTTCATTTTTCTCTCGAGTATCTGAAAATTTTACGTTGTACTTATTACTCTCTACCCCAGATATAAAACATACTGTTTTAATATACATATACAGGGTGTCCCAAAAGTAATTTGACAGCGGGAAATGAGGGGTTCCTGAGGTCATTTGAAGCAACTTTTTCCGTAGTGAAAATTCAATCTGTGGCTTTGTTAACGAGTTATGGTCAAAAAATGACTGGGCAATGAGAACGAAGCGCGCAAACCAGCACGCGCTCGAACGAGAGCGTTCGACCGTCCGCCGGCCAGACGCGCGAGCAGAAGTCAGAGAGCGCGAACTATCCGAATTTTTTTTACTACGCGACGATAATACTTTTAAGAAAAACGCGGTTGATTCTTATTTCAGAATGTCTAAAGAATAATCATTAATTTTTTAGATCCGAAATAATAAAGAATTTAGCCGTGTCAGCTGTTTTAATTTTCTGGTATGCATGACATCTCACGCGTACCACATGAAATTTTTCTACGATACGTACTGTGAAGATAAACAATAAGTAACCCCGTCGAAATACGTAAACGATATTTAAATTTAAATAATTCTGTGTCAGAACAGAATTCAACGAACGATTTGCAAAACTAATTTAATAATAGATAATCGCGTTAATCACAAGTGTTGGAAATTGTCCGCGCTCGACGTTCTCTAATTTCATTCTCGAGACGCTACAGTAAATATCGCATGGAGCGATGAGAATTTCAATAACAACACCACCGTCGGGCGAGCCGGTTGCACCAGGACAACGATTCAATCCCCTCCCTTTAATCGCGCGGGCCCGAAAAGAGAGGGGACTGCTACGTGGTTCTCCGTCGATCGATAACCGGGTCGTAAAAAAGCTCCACAATTCGTCGTGGTGAGAAGTCTCGTTTTCGTCAGAGGCCCTACGTCAGAAGGTAGGTATGCCATTGTTCTTTCGCGTAAATTCACGGTTTTGCTCAGGCATAAGATTCTTCGATCGGCCGAAACGACCCTTTTACGCGAGAGGCCAGGGTGGGAGAAGGTTGTATGCGGGGTGGGAGAAGATAGGTACGGCGTTTTCTTCAGACGTAACACTGGCGAACGATATTGGGATCTTGTTCCCGTTCTCGACCATGTTCCGCAAACGGCCCCGCAGCTCCTCCAGGCTTTTCGATTTCGCCTTCTTTATCCTCTTGTACTTCGCGTCTTTTACTTATTGTTTATCTTCACAGTACGTGTCGCAGAAAAATTTCATGTGGTACGCGTGAGATGTCATGCATACCAGAAAATTAAAACGGCTGACACGGCTAAATTCTTTATTATTTCGGATCTGAAAAATTAGTGATTATTCTTTAGACATTCTGAAATAAGAATCAACAGCGTTTTTCTTAAAATTATTATCGTCGCGTAGTAAAAAAAATTCGGAAAGTTCGCGCTCTCTGACTTCTGCTCTCGTTCGAGCGCGTGCTAATTCTCGCGCTTCGCTCTCATTGGCCAGTCATTTTTCGACCATAACTCGTTAACAAAGCCGCAGATTGAATTTTCGCTAAGGAAAAAGTTGCTTCAAATGACCTCAAGAACCCCTCATTTCCCGCTGTCAAATTACTTTTGGGATACCCTGTATATTACAAATAAAATTAGAAATTAAAGGACACATAATAACGAAGCAAGTAACTGGAAACTCGTCTTACCTGAGCTTTCTGAACTCCAAACATTTTTGGAACATGCATTTTTACGGAACAAACAAAGAGAAAGAAGTAAAACAATGCAATTAGAAATAAAACTGTTCGTTATTGGTAGCGGAAACAATTTAATTTCGATTAGAAACCTAAATGAATAAGAGGGCAAAATGAAAGTTTTAAATAATCAAGCTAACCTCGTAACTTCGAATATTTATAATCAACTTCAGCATTTAGCATGAGGTGTGTTACTCAATTAAAAAAAAAAACAGATCGGCATTCTTAAACTATTAACGATTTCGAATTTTTACATGATAGTGTCATGCTAAATGATACACTCTCAACGTTTTTAATGAAATGAAAATATAAGAATATTTTGTATGCTTTAAGATGGATCGTCCAAACAGAGATCTTAAAGATGCATGAATGTAATTATTTATAGTTAATTGGTGGAATAAACATCGGTTACTATTCAAAGTATTAATTTCATTCGCTGAATAATAAACACAAGAATGGAAGGAAATAAAACTTGGCTCGGTTTAAGAAGCTGAAACAGAATGTCACTTTTAATAATGCAGATAAAGCTTATACTGCAGACTTTTTGTTTATCGAGCAACGCGTAAAGTCTGTGTGCGTAACGTTTGCAATCTTACTCTTAAGAATCGATCGTATCAATGCGGTTCCATTGAACTGCATTTTGAGTCTTCATTACCTGCGAGTGGAACTCTTGCTCGTACGGGAGAGTTTGCAGTATCCCCGAAGATTTCGTTCGCTGTGTTGCGTATTTCTGCCCAGTCTCTTAAAATATCCTCGTTAGTCGTGCTGAAAACAATATAAAATTACAACTTAAAAGATTGCAAATAAAAGTACCAATTTCAGAAACAATTTTGTTAACGTTAAAGCCTATAGAAAATTAAGAATATTGACGAAACTCATTATCTTCGACTAAAACTATTTAGCTTACCGATTTCATTATTCCGGTAAGCACATCATAAAGGGTGTCCCAAAATTAACGCAAGGTTTGAATGATATAGAAAACAGAGTTTTTAGTCTTTAGATTGTTATTTTTTCATTGAATCATAAAGTACATAGGATAGGGTTATTTATGGAATAACACATCGGGTAAATGGCCTCCACGGCTTTGCTGGCACAGACGCACTCTTTTGTCGAAATTTTTCAAGACCTTTCTGCATAATTGTGGCTGAATTTCGTTGATGCAGCGATTAATTTCCTCTTGTAATGCACGGGTGGTTGTGGGCTTGTTGACATAAACCTTTGACTTCAAATAACCCCATAAGAAGAAATCTAATGGTATTAAATCACACGATCTAGGGGGCCAATTCTGATCATCGAAATGAGAGTGTACACAACCAGGAAATGTCTCATGCAGTAATTGAATTGTTTCACTGGCTGTATGGCATATGACACCGTCTTGTTGAAACCACATATTGGCCACATCAATAGCATCCAATTTCGGCAGAAAGAACTGTGTTATCATGTC
>CM052093.1:8650943-8669941 GCA_028453745.1 Agapostemon virescens | reverse complement strand
CAGAATGAAAAGATCTTGTAAAAATGTAACTATTATGATAGCTGACTCGAATATTTTTAAAATGGACTTACGCCACTTTCAAAATAAACGGCTCATATGATTTCTATTATCATCAAAAGACAAGAACAAACATTTCAATAATATCGGACACACTTGAAATCTGACAACCAGCTGTCGACGTACATGTTTCAAAAGAACAGGAACAGTCTGGCCAAGAGCAATTATTCAACTGTAATGGAAAACTTGAACCTAATAGCTGCGGTCCTTCCGATTCCCAAGTCTTAAACCTCCGCAGAAAACAATTGCGAATGCAATCGTGACCGCGAGCAATGTCTTTGTCCCGTTCGCCCATTCGTTCGCGTGCAACAATGAGATTCGATTCGTGCAATTTAAAACTATGTCCGACGGCACATCAAACACTGCTTTGCACAAACATTGAGAAGTCGAGGATCATTCGTTGGAAAATTGTTGGACGGCGACACAGATTTTCAGGCGGGTTTAGATTCGACGCGCTGCTTGTTTTCGTAAAGGTTGTCATGGACGTTTCATGGACGTTCGAAAGACAAAGTTGACAGGAAGGTCCCGCTCCCTCGCGAAATTGGATTTAAGGAAAGAGGAGAATGATACTGGATCGGTCGTCTAGGATTTGAATAGATTTCGATTCGAAAGACAGAATCTAGCGAGTACCGTATTGGAAACGGTATCGAATCCATAAAACTCCCATAGACTTACTCCCGGTTCGGTAATCCCTCTTTATTGGTGCCATTTTAACGCCCCTGGAACGATACTCGCCTACTCACTCCGCTGGAAGATTACAACGTTCGCAAACGTTTACAGGAATCGTAAACATCTGTGGTAATGCTAGACGCAGCCCGATGTGTGCCGACAAGACTTTACGGCTGTCAGTATTATTTTGTTTATTGTTCGTTGCAAATGTTACCGAATTGCGGCCCTTAACACTATTTTACAGGGCGTCCCGCGATTTCAACTTCCTCTGCAAGGATTTAACAATTTTATCCTTTCTTCCTCGTTAATCTTACAGCCTCCTAACGTCGATTCTTTAGTGCTATAAATTACAAAAAAGTGAAATATGTTTCTGTCGATACGTGTTACGATATGTAAACATTTTTAGGCATAGATGGCAATGTTTCATTCGTGCAATGCTACAATACTAACCTTACGAAATTTATTACTAGAACTACCGAACAATAAATCCAACGATATACATTGCTTTGTAATAATAACGAAACTCTCTCTATTCGAACTTGATATAATTTTTATCGTAATATACAGGGTAGTCCACGCAATTGTTTCAAGTCATAATTCCGTTATTATTGCATTTACGAAAAAATGCCAAAGGAGAAAGATAAATGGTTCGAAGAGCACTACACCTGTAGGCCTTTACATTTTTTTATATGTAGCAGTGCATGTACAATTAACAATTGCATCATTTCTTTAAATAGAAATGCATATTTTTTTTACACAGATCGATTCTTCTGTTCATTCCACGTATAAAATGATTGAGGTACCATGGCAAAAAAATTATTAAATCTCGAAATATTTTCAAAAAATGTCTTTGTGCAATTGTTAATTGCACATGCACTGCTGCATCTAAAGAAAAATGTAAAGGCCTACAGATGTAGTGCTCTTCGAACCATTTATCTTTCTCCTTTGCCATTTTTTCGTAAATGCAATTATAACGGAGTTATGACTTGAAACAATTGCGTGGACCACCCTGTATATGGTTTCATAAAAAAAGCCCATCCGAAAATTTCTGATAAAAACATTCTTATAACTTCAACAATTGCGAAAGAAAAAATTGGGGACAAGTCATTTTGACTGGTTTGGTAGTTCTAGTGTTAAGCGTGTAACAAAATTGAATCTTTTTCCAAATCACTGTATTTTAATCCTTTGCATTGCAACGAGTCGGATTCGTGATCAAGATTTCGAACGTAATTTTTCAAATAGGTCTATTATTTATTTTCGCCAAACCGAAATAGAATTCTATTAAATTGTTGTTGCTTTGAAGTTATTGGAGAACATTTATGCAGCTACGTGTTTCCTTGTTCTGCGAGGAAATTGGGAACGATAAAGAAACTCTAGTTACTGTAACTATAAAATAGATAGTAGTGCAAGGGTTAAGTGGAAAACCAGGTTTGACAAATGAAATTATCGGAGCGACTGTTTATACTAAACGTGTGGCGCGAGAATTACGTGAATAGGGCCTATTTGTGCGTAGTTCTACACACCTAAATAATATTACACACAAAATAATAGCGCAGGTGTGTTTTCTTTAACAGTGGAACTACCGAACCAGACAAAATGACTGGTTCCTGATTTTTTCGTTTACAATTACTGAAGTTACAAAAACATTTTCACCGGAAAGTTTTGAATGAATTTCTTGATTGAAGTAGACATTACGATAAAAATTGTACGAGATCTAAATGGATGCAATTTTGTCATTATTACAAAGCAATAAACATTGGTCGGTTTTATTATTCGGTATCTCTAATGTTAATTTCTCGAAAGTCACGTAGAAGTTCTGAATGGATCACATAGTGTTGTAATCGTTATGATACTGAGAGAAGAAATCAGTCTCCGTTCCTATCGAAAGCCTCCCTGGCTTTCTGATCAGACAGCAGAAAAGCTTTTAATAAAAGCTTAAAATAATTACCTGGTAGGTAGTACATATATAACTTTCTTCCTTACAGAAACATACACACAAACTTGGAAATCGTGCTAAGAAATTGTTAATTACGATTTTCATGTATACTTTACTTGTTCAGAAAACCAGCGGGATAAACTTGCCAGCAGGCTTGTTCTTTCTGCTTCGTAACAATTGTTATACTGTGTGCTTGTAAATTTTCATGCAAGCTTTAGAGAAATTAATAATAGCACTCCTCTGCTACCTATTTATCCAAGAGTATAAATTCTAATGCTTATATTAGGATGTTGCATATAAAATTTTGGATTTTTTAATGTAAATGTTATGAAGAAATGTTATTTATTGCATTCCATTTTAAGGTAGGTCGTATCTTTAATTTTAATTTCGATGTCGAATGTTGTAAATAAATATTTTTTAAACGTCATTTAACGCATTTTCGTGCGTTCTTTTTACATGTGTAGGAAGGCAACACATTGACGATAATATTTTGTAATTTTGATCAAGATGTGGTGATTAAATCATGTATTATTGATTGACGATAAAAGAAACTACAAAACAGAGATGGCAATTTTGAAAATGAATATTGTGAATTTCGATTGTTAAACAATTCTAAGAGTTAAATAAACTTGAAATTTATTAGCAGAGTACGTTAATTCCAATAATGTTTACTTTCGTCGATAAATATAGATAGATAACATTTTGTTTAACGTTACTGTTGAAAATCGAACAATCTGTATGCAACAACCTTTATAGATAAGGGTATAAATTACCGATTTCACTTACCATGCTTTCGATACTCCTCTAGATTCATATTATCTGTAACGAAAACAATATACATACGATTACATAATTATTGCAAGACAAAAGATGATATTACAAAACAGTTTAATAAATGTGTCGTCACCATTGCCATTTAAATAAACACATATTTAATAGAATGTTAACTTAGAAGAAGCGATCCTTTTTAAAAATCAAAGAGCGACACAGCTGAATAGAAAGACAGAAAGCTTAATAGAAATTATTGTTATTTTCCATTTTCATTTATGTCTTAATCATTGCAATTGTAGCTAAAATTGACTTCATAGATGCAATTTGCAAAAAATTTTTGCAATGCAAAAAATATAATCCCGTTCTCCGATGTCACTAACACTGAACCTATCACAGCGAGTCAAAAGGCCCTTTTCTAACTTCATTTTACAACTATTGAAGTTATAAAATTGCCTTTGCAGAAATCGATTCAATACATTTCTTTGTGTAATCATATATTGTAATAAAATTGCACACTATCCGAATAAATTAAATCTTGTCATTTTTATAAGACAAGTTTCACCAGAAAGTTTCGAATGAATTTCTTTATTGAGGCAGACATTACGATAAAAACTGTACGAGATCTGAATGAATGCAATTTTGTCATTATTACAAAGCAATATATATATATATCGGTCGGATTTATTACTCGGTAGTTCTAGTGTTAATGCTCGGTGGGTTCAGTGTAATGAAATAATCCTGATCGGAGCCTTTAAATGTGTACTACCATAGCAATTAATAAAAGGTCGGAGGTTCTCCGTTCAGAGAGCCAAAGGTATAGCGAAACGATGGATGAAAATGGTTCACTCGCGTAAAGGCAACACTTAATATCGATTTCACTAGAAGAATGATTTAGCAGTCGGTAATTTTCGGCAAAATGCATTCGCAAGAGGTTCTCGCCGCGTTAATCGTTTGTCACGGTGAAGATCGTATCCCTCACCGTCGGATCTCACAACAACCAGATTTCGAAATTTCGGTGGCACCGTATCAGGCGCATGTGGCGACGATTAGGCGACTTCGCCGGCGGAAGTTGCAGCTCGCGGGCAGGAAGACAGGAGTCGTAACGCGTCTCGCGGAAGTTCTGAATCGTGGCGACGCAACGGATTTCAGCATAAAGACTGTGGACATGCTTAGCTGGCTGTATGCGTGTTGACCTAGCACCAAACTTTCACGCTACGACAGCCGCGAGTGGACAATTTGTACGGATTCATCATCGATCGTTCGTCACATAGGCCCAGAGCTTATTAGGCTAGTGTCACAAGGCTCCTCGCGGCCTAGAACTAGATCGACTGCGTTCGACTCCTCGATTTGACCTTTCTTTTATAAGAAATATTGGATAGTCGAAAAAGTATCGAGGGATTTTTGTTATTAGATGTTGTTTGGTGTCATATATCGAGCAACACTAATCAGATTGCGTCATACTGACTCTTATTTGCCAGCTGACATTTCAATCTTCAATTTTCATGGAGACAGTTTTGTATTTCGTCAATCGTGTCAAAAGTGATATTAGCACGGTAACTGCCACGCTATTTTGTAATACAGCTCCGCACTTCAGAGTGAAGTTCGAACGCTACAACATCGGCAAGCTTCTTAAGGAGGGAATACACTTTATAAGATGAAAATTTTCGATTTTTTTTTGTTTGAAATTGATTCCAGTGTGTGTCTAGAATACGTGTATAAAGTTACGGAGCAAAATTTTACGTATTTTGGGAGATACAGCTAGCCGAACAGGTAAGCGTCAGGTGCATGTGGCGCAAAGCTGAAGCGAAAGGTGAATTAGATAATTTTAATCATCCTAGTCCACTTCACCCATATGTCCTTAAACATTTAAAATCGATATATGAAGAACTTTCAAAGGAGGATTTATTAACCAGATGTCTAGGTGGACACACACACAATTGCAATGAAAGTTTCAATTCAACGGTTTGGCGTCTAAATCCAAAGCATCTAAATTCCGGAGCAAAAATTATCGAAACCTCCGCCTTTATTGCGGCTGGCATTTTTAACGAGGGCTACTCAGCTGTATTAAAAATAATGAATGTATTAAATATTAATATCGGGCAACAATGCAAATTCTTTGCCGATACGTATGACGCGCAGCGCATAACGAGACAGGAATACCGCAGACAAAGCAGCACAAAAGAGGCACGAATCTCTCGTAGGATGCACCAAATGGAGCAAAATGAATTTTTTGAAGCCACAGAAGGCTTACTATATGGCTCTGGTATAGCGGATTAGTTTCCTCCAGAAGTAAGTGTTCAATAACTACTACTCTAACAGTCGAAAAACTTTAAACGCGTTTTTCTCAATATCATATTTCTGAATCTTGTGTACACGATACAGAACGATCTATTGGACCAATTGAGCTCCTAAGACGACTTTTCGGTAGGTAATGATGAAATGTCGTCGATGAATTAAAAAAATTCCTAAATAGTTGCATTTTTTCCTTTCAATTTACATTATAAAGTCGAAATTTTTAACGAAAAATCATAACTTTTTCAATAAAGCTCAAAATTTTTGCATTTTTGTACTTTTTGTTGGAATTTTTTTAGGTCATCGACGAGATAATTTTATAAGGATTAAAAAAAACTTTCGTTTTCCTGTTTCAGATGAAAATTAGAGGCTCTAGGGTGTACACAAACTGACGATACGCGTGGCGCGGAGCTGTGAAGATTTATAAATATTGCGAAAAAAATACATTAATCATTAAATTAGAAAATTTGTTGTATTGTTTAAATATAGAGCATAATATCATGAAAGTTTGAGAATGATTCGCTTTGTAGTTATTGAGAAAAAAATTCCTAAATATCACTATTTTTTAGGCGCTCTAAAGTGTATTCCCCCCTTAAGATTATTGGCGTGGGTAGCAGCTACTTTTATCTATCGACATGACTTTGATTCGGTAGCGCAATTAAAAAAGTATAAATATTAGAAAATTTAGAGAGTTATTAGTTCTGAAATTATTGGGACTGACTGATAGGGAAACTAAATCTGCAGGTCAACGTAGTCACCATAATATGGCCATCCGAAAAATTCTTCTGGGCAAAGCATTAGACGGGCTTGCAAAATATGCTACAGAAATAAAAGACTCCATACGGACCGATCAAAGGCACGAGCAAATATTTAAAAAACCATAACTTTTTGCCCAGATTGCCCTGATCAACCTCAACTTTGTATGAACTGTTTTAAAACATCCCATTGAAATAATTTGTTTTAACGCGTTGAACGCCACGGTGGTCACCGGTGACCGGCACCATTGCGTTGTTTAAGAATGATTATCGCAAACTTGAAGTCATTCTACGTCAATTTATTACTGTCGAAATCAACCAGATTGTAATACAATCAATGACAAAAATCTCTCAATACTTTTCCGATTATCCAATATATTGTGAAGAGGTGAACGTCTTTAGACGCTTTAACCAGTTAAGTGTGTTTGACGACTATATCCGTCATGGAGTTGTGGCAGGATTTTGTGTCATGACGATTATATCTGTCATGCGTAAAATTTTGTTACGATTTGATATTTAAATTTTAATTCTGGCGAAACCTAAATTATATTCGTAAATTTTAATATGTTTAAAATGTTTAGAGGTCAAGACGAAATGTAACAAACAAATGAAAATTATAAATAATTTGACATAGATTCATGCATCTCTGTACGCTCTTGCTAGAACTCTTGATTTTCGCGACACACATAGATGCGCGCTTTGAAAAGAGATCGCCACAGTTAACTGGTTAAATGAATGAAGAGATTTATAGTACGGACGCCTGTGCTCCGCTATTTTTTGAGGAACCGTCCATCTGAAATAACAGATGTTTTAATTAGTATTTTCCCCAGAGCTTGAAACGTAGGTTTATTAGGGTTGTCCTTTGTAGACACGTGCCCTTCTGACTTTTGCACTGAATAGCGATTGACGTACCATAAACCTCCAGATGTAACCGCCAAGTATTAGCGAGGGTGCGACCACCCTCGGACCGGTACCTGAGACGCTTTTTTCGGAAGTTACTCTCGCCCCACCAGTGCGAGTTGGGTGGCCAATAAGAATATACAAATATTATTGCAAGTTTTCATTGGTGGAAAACGTTTACGCCCCATCAATGAGCACGGGCATATGTTCGGGGTCATGGCAATGGTCGCGGCAGTTTTTAGTAAGACATTACGTTAGTTGGTCTTTTTTTGAGTGATTACGTAAGTTTTCTTTATGTTATTACGTTAATTTCTGTTTAAGTGTTTACATTTATGTTTATGTTAATGCCTCTACGTCCACCCGCTGTACTATTGTCTGTTGTGTGAGTAAAGAAGTTGATTAACATTCGTTTGAATCTATTCCGACGCCAAATGCTTCATCCCTGACAAAGACTATACACGAACCCCTTACGCTTTCTTTCTTGAAAAGATCCGGAAAATTTATTTTATCGAACGGTCTGATTTCTCTATTTCCACGGAAGACATGGCTAACGTATATGCAGGGTGAGGCAGTAACTATTAACACGTACAATAACTCCGAAATTATGATAGTAGCAGAGAAGTTTTGCAAACAAAAAATGCATGGGACAACAGAGGCTGTAATATGGCGTCAATCTTTTTTTCTTAGGTCACCTTTGTTTTTTTAAATAGAATGCTATGTTGTTTAGTACGTGTTTTCTGATAGCGGTTATTCAGTAACTATTTCTAATGGACATTCGTCTCCAGCTTTTTTGTAACTTCAAATCATTATTTTCTGCAGTACTTTAGAATGCATGTAGCGGCAAAGAAGTAAAAAATAGAAGTGATGAAAAGTGGTCCTAATTCTGAATAGAATTTTATTGGAAATAATAATGACAAAACAAGAAAATCAATTGAGAAAATTTGTTTAATTTTTATTAATGTTTTCTTATGTTTTAACACTAGAACTACTTCTTTGTAATAATAACAAGACTGCATCTATTAAAACTTCATGCAATTCTTATTCTAAGATAAACGTCATTAAAGAAGTCTATCTAAAAATTTCTGATGAAAACACTTTTATAACTTCAATAATTGCCAAAGAAAAAGCTAGGGATCAGTCAAAATGACTGGTTGCGTAGTTCTAGCGTTAAATGATCGACTATGCCTTATTTAACACTTTGACTGCCATGTCACCCATTTATGGGTGACAGAATTATTTGTCCATGTTTAAAAATAAATTTGTACGTTAATACATTCGTTGCATTCAATTTAGTTGATATGTGAAGAATACAAGAAGGTTGATAGATAACTATATATCATACATTTAAAATTTTCAATCGCGGCTTCATTAAATAAATTAATTTGATTGTATGGAATTTTTGGGATCGTCAGTTGGGCAGTTAATGTGTTAAGTAAGGTTACTTTTGAATGTTTAAATTAGAGAATAACCTAAAGGCAGACTAAATTCAATGCAATAGCACTTGCATAGTCTTTTAAGGAAGTACATTTTTATGTATTTTAACCAGCATTAAAATTGAACCAGGATCGAATGGATTGAACCAAAAGAGATTTGAATTTTGGGTCTCGTTACAGGAATGCAAATTGTGGGAGTAAATGTTCGGTAAATACAGTAAACAGGGAGTGACTTCTTCCGAGGTATTAATCCTGTTTTCGGAAACAGAGAATCTCACTCGCGAATATCACTGAAGTGCAGAAGTGTTTCTGACTTCCGCGAAACGGATTGAATACTTGAATAATGGTACTGACCTAAGAAGTTATCCAACCAAAAGATAGAATCTTCAAATTACATTGTTTAAGTATTGTGATCATACATTACAGCAACGTATGGCGACACATAAGAAAACAACTAAATTAAACAAAGTGGGTAATAAAATTATTAAACTCTCTTTTCCAAATGGACACGTTCACAACATTTAAATTCTTAAACAAAATCGTAGCTACGCAGAACACTTTTATATTTTTCTGAAATATTTACGTTTACAAATTGAAAATATATTTCGCAATATTTCGAATAATTTGATCACCCACTGCGCACAAATATCTAAAAAATAAATAATTCTGTTTTTCGGACGATTCTAAATGTTATCAAAATGAACAAACGTAAAGAAAATATTATGCCGAATGATCTTTAATTATTTGCGCGATCGAGACACAAGTATTCCAGACACGATAGTTGCTAAGCGATTATGTAAGAAAAAAGGGACTGAGAAAATACCAACATGTAAAACTGTACAATCTATCCATTATACCGATACACAGAATAATTATAATACTGCTCCTCTTAACTTACACGGTACCATGTAGACTCCACGACAAAAAGATGGCACACCCGTAAAATATTGCTATTTTTGAAAACTGTGATGAAATTTGATATGTTTCTTTCCGTATATGTACTTTGGTGGAACTTCAAAGCTACTTACACCGGCGGATTTAAGCGCAGGTTACAGATTCCAGTCTAAATGTAAAAATCGGGGATCACCGACGCGACAAAATGATGGCACAGTCTTAAAATTCTTTCTCTAGAATTCTAGACACTAGACTGTGCATTAAATATTTTGTATGTTTCTTATTATCTTCTATTGAAATTACACTATGCGTAGTGGAAAATCTTTATCGGAATTCTGAAATAAAAACGACTTTGAAATTGTATAAAGAGAATTACTCAGTTTCGAAAATTGCACGTATTATACATCAGAGCAGAAAAGTAGTGTATAATTTATTAAAAAATCCCAAAACATACGGTACTAAAAAGAGTTCCGGTCGACCGAAAGCAATAAGCAATCGCGGAAAACGTGCAATTTTAAAAGAAGTTTCGAATTCTTCGAGAACAGTACGAGAAATTGCTAAAGCAGCTGGCGTACATAAAAATATACGAAATGTACAAAGGATAATAAAAGAATGTCCGCACTTAGTTCGAATGAAGTTGAGAAAAAAACCACCTTTAACCGCTCAGCATAATTCAGAGCGCCTGAAATTTGCACGAGAACATATACATTGGAGAAAAAAATGGCGTCGTGTTACTTTTAGTGACGAAAAAAGGTTTAATCTAGATGGGTCGGATGGTTTCGCACACTATTTCCACGATTTGCGGAAAGAACAAAGAATATTAAGCCGCAGACACATGGGTGGCGGAGGAGTAATGCTTTGGGCCGCAATTGGGTATCGAGGAGTTGCTGAGATAAAGTTTATAAAGAAAACTATGAATAGCAAAATTTATATAGATTTGATAGACCAGCAATTATCTAAATTCGGACAGACAATTTCCGCGGAAAATTTTATATTTCAACAGGATAATGCAAGTGTGCATACTGCAAATTGCGTTAAGCAATACATTGAAGAAAATAAAATTAGTGTTTTAACGTGGCCAGCGAGATCGCCAGATCTCAACATCATTGAAAATTGTTGGGCGCAACTAGCAAGGCATGTTTACGAAGGCGGAAGACAATTCCAAAGCCTTGCAGAATTAAAAACATGCATATAAAAAACATGGACAAAAATACGGCCAAAATATATTAAAAAACTATATAAGTCACTTCCGAAACATATGTTGTCTGTTCTGGAAAATAAGGGAGGCCGCACAAAATATTAAACATAATGTTATATATTTTATGTACGTAAATCACGTATTTTTTTGTATATGTTCCATCATTTTGTCGCACCGATTTTTTGTTATTTTTTGTTTCCATAAACAAACGGACATTTTCTTTAATTTTATTGTTTGTAACGTAGTTTATTTTGTAATAAAAATGTATAAGTACCAAGAAAGACTAGATTTATTATGTCTAAATGATGAAAACATTGAATTTTCGTAGTGTACCATCTTTCTATCGCGGAGTGTATACCACACAGTCTGTACTAGAAGTATGAAAAATAATAACAGTCCTCTTTAATATTTATAAAAGATGACATAAATACCAGTTATTTGAAAACGAGAACTGCCACGAATACGATACCTCAAATTTCTAATTTATTCCTATGCTCACAATCAATTCTCAGTTGCATCATCGGTTAAACCAACGAACTGTATCGCTGAATCCTTATCAGTTTCGTTAAGTTCTCATTAGAATTGCTCTTGGTTTCATAATGCGTTTTAATTACTCTATGACATTTAAAAATGTTACATCCTAACACTAATAAATCTCCCAGTTAATCAAATTTATTGGTTCCAGTTACGTCAGTGAATTTACAAGAATTTCAATCGTGCTCGATCCCTTCCGAGACAAGAATTGTCACGAGATACAGGACGCGAATCCTTAGCGTCGAAAAGGATCAACTGACAGGGAGCGATCGAGACGTTATCAAGCGGTGATTACACACGAGAAAATAAAAGATCCCGGAGGCCTGCACGGGGTGTAAAATGGAAAATCGAACATCGACAGTCACGAGGATCTCGAGCTTAAGCTAGAATGACGCTCGACGATATTAAAAGCTCGTCCTTCCACCGTTTCCGTTTCCGACTTTTGTAATTTCCCGTAGCTTTCAGTATCCGTGCGCGATTCGAAGGATTTATCAGCGATGCTAGCTGCTTAGGAGTGACACGAATCACTGCTACCTGATGCCGATTCGCAGTTTCGCCGGAAAATGCTAGGCCACGGAATGGAAATCGGAATTCCCCTAACGCGCACCCTAATCTCGTCGACGCGCGAATTGCTCGACGAAAAACACCTATTCGTTGTACAAATTTATCCGAAAGATCGCCTCGTTGAAACAAATCAAATTACAAAAGCTTAGAAAACTTGGAACATTGGAGAAACATAATTCAATGATAAACTCCGCGTCTAACCGACCCATTTTCGTAATTTTCCTCATAAACCCAAAATTGTCCGTAGGAAATACTGACACAATATGTACATGGAATGTTTCCAGTTAAAATATCTTCATTTCGGCGTGCTATGTTATGAAAGTCGATTGATATGGAAGTTTACTCGTAATTCTTGGGTCTCTGAAATGTTTCAAACTGAAATTGCGACTGGAATGATTTTCAACATTTACGGGACCGTTTAATTTTCAGTTAGTACGAGGGTGTATTTTAGTGAATAGACACTTGGTGCGCGAAATGTACGGTATGTATGGTTTAACGTGTTGAATTGTATTTTTGTAAGACAGACCTTATGAAATCTTAAGATCCCACGGCGAGACAGCTAGTTTCTTGGCGATGGAGGATGGTCGCGACAGATGAACTTCTTTAGAATGTTCTACGCCGCGATCACTTTTCGAACTGGTGCGGAGACGAATTTCAGTACTGGAAAAACAGATATATTCACAGTTGAGGAGGATCGGTGGAATGCAAGTCGTTCAACAAGTGGCCGCTTTTATACAGAGACGCCGTAAGTACTAGCTGCTTTGGCGCAAGCGTGGTCCAAGAACGAGGTGGAAAGAGGAACAATTTCCAGTGACTAAGCTTTCCGATCTTAAGGGACTGCCGATGAACGATCTTACGTTTCCACGCGCAGTCTGAATTAATTTTTATTATCACATTGTTGACCGGCAATTTTTCACAGAATTTAACAATAAATTTTATTTAATATTCAAATTGTAGTATTTAGTTTCGGGTATAATAAACGGGTAGCAATCACCTGCGTGGAATGGTCCGCAATAGGTTTTGCAGATACAGTGGCTCGCATTAATATTCGAACAACATGATACTCGAGAAGATTTTGCTGTATATCTCCACTGTTAACACTTTGACTGCCATATCATCCATATATGGGTGACAGAATTATTTGGCCAAGTTTGAAAATAAATTTGTAGATTTATATATTCGTTGCATTAAATTTAGTTAAGATATTAACGATGCTAATCGAAGGAAAAGATTACTGTTCACCAAGGAATACATTTCTAAAGAAAAAGTATGGTGGAAAAATGTAATTTTTGCAGATGAAGGCAAGTATAATATTTTTGGATCCGATGGACACAAACTTATATGACGTAAAGTCAATAAAGAGTTTCATACTAAAAATCTCAGACTCGCCCTGCAATACGGTGGAGGAAGTGTAATAATGGTTTGAGGTTGTATCTCGGCTACCGGAATGGGCGAATTAGATTTCATTGATGGAATTGTGGATAAGAATAAATATTTACATAGCCTGAATCAAAATTTCATCAAAAGTGCCACTAATACGAATATTCACCACAGTTTTAAATTTTATCAAGATAATGATCCGAAACATAAATCACGTGGAGTTCAAGAATATTTATTATAATTGTCCAAAAGTATTGCAACCTCCTCCACAGTCACCGAATCCAAATCCGATCGAAAATGTATACGATTATTTAGATCGACGAATCAGAATATCAGCGATAAAGTCGAAGAAAGAATTAAAATAACGATTGAGTGAAGAATGGTCACGTGTTCCGCTAGAATATTTAAATAAAGTTATTTCTAGTATGCTCAAACAATTGTGCCATGTAATTAAACGACAGGGTAATCCAACAAAGTATTAAAATCGATATCCTTTCGTTCAAGTATATATACATTTTTAATTACAAAATTATAATTCGCGAAGTGTCCGAATATTTTTGCGATGTGAAAATTGAGCATTATCTGACACTGATTGAACAGTAATAAATAATATATCAATTTCTTAAATATTAAATAACTTGACGATGGGAAATAAAATTGTAACGTCTTCGATTTTTCTCGTTGATAATTTCTAATAGGAATAACAAAATTTATGTCTGTAGTGAATTTATATATTTTTTGGTAATTGCTTTAACACTAGAACTACCGAGTAATAAATCCGACCGATCTATATTGCTTTGTAATAATGACAAAATTGCATCCATTCAGATCTCGTACAATTTTTATCGTAATGTCTGTGTCAATAAAGAAATTCATTCAAAACTTCCTGGTGAAAATGTTTTTATAACTTCATTAATTGTAAACGAACAAATCAGGAACTAGTCATTTTGACTGGTTCGGTAGTTCTAGTGTTAATATAAATAACAGAGAAATAGAATTTCATTTCAGGTTAAAAGAACTGATTACATATGTACAGATTGACCCTCCAACAACGAATCATTTTTACAATTTTATAATTGATGATGTCTCGGATTATTCACTGGACCCTTTATCAATTTTTTAAAATGGATTTTTGACGATATTTCTAATGTAACAGATATTCGTTAAATTTAATTACTAGTCTGAGTTAATATAGACTCTGGCATCGCAGTCGGAGGGTTAATTAGATGATCAAAATCTGCACAACGAGTCTGACTCGATATTGGAAATGTTGAGATGGAAATTTAAAAAAAAAATAGTGTAAATGTACCATTTTCTGAAACAACGATACCTTTAGTAATTAATAGTTTTACAATGTGCTAATAAGATTTTTTTAATTTATTTGTGACGCAAAAACTTCTTTGACAATAAAAGAAAAAGTACAATATATTATTTTAGAAACGTTACATTTTTATCAACAACAGCTTATTTAACAATTATCTTTTTATATTTATTTAATGTTATATTTCGCATTAGGATATTTTGTAAGCAGTTTCTATGGTGCATTAAGCTAAATTTTGAGAGATAAATATTTTTTTATAAAATGTAGACAATAGAACGCACTTGGCTTTTTAAATGAAAATATACTCACTGAATCGTCTTGTTCAGTTAAAAATTTCCATTATAATTTACTATTTGTTTACGTTTACTTAACTTAACATATTTCTAAATACTTCAGCATTCGAATAAATATTTAATATTATACGGTTCTAAAAATGGACAAAATAATTATACTTGTCAAATAGATAATGTTTATCTCATAAGTTATTTTAACATTATTATTATTATTAGCGTTTCTTGATGTTTTTAGCGAACAGTAATTTCTGCATTATCAACGACCGATCAATCAAAACTACATTCAACTTTACTATAGTCTGCATTACCGATCATATGTTCGTTCTTGTCGAGTCATGCTTTAAATACTATTCACTGGCTACTGGTGGCACTAACTTCTACAAAATCTTTCGAATTGTTACTATTATTTATAATACTGTATTTTCCTAATAATCAAGCACACGAAGAATGAAATTTATTCTTCAGAAATAATTATCATAAAAAAATGCTTTAAATAACTTCATCCACTGCTGTATAAAATAATGAAAAATACAAAAATATTACAAAACTAATTTTAGTTAAACATTAAAATTATTTTAATGAATGAATATTTTTATTTCACAATTATTATTCCCATTTGACTATAAGAGAAACATAAAATAAAAATGAGAAATATATATATACTGACTTAGTCTGTACCAATCCTGAATTAAACGTACTTTTAACGTAATGGTTATTAGCGTATTTACTGATTTTTTTAAAATTCTGATGTCAAAATTTACAATAAGATCTATTATTTAGATGATATACTACAATCAAAATATTGTAATATTATTGTAGATGATTGTACGGACGAAATAAACCATGTGCACTATGTTTAATAGTTCATTATATTCAGAAATCAATTATGGCTACATAGGATTAATTGATTTAACTCCAACTAAGACATTTATTCCTTGAAAGATTTTATTTCTCTATATTCGTTTATCATCCGCGGTAATCGAAATTTTGTTGAGGAATGATTGCAGATCGTAGCCGCGAAATTAATCCCAAAATCACCGCCATTTTCAACAAATATGGATAATACTACGGTAATAACTGTGCAACTGGCCATCAACTGCTGCTTTTACATAGCACCGTGATTTGCCGTAATTAGAGGACCGAAAACTCCAACTAATCACACATTGATTACAACCGTTATGCATCCCGGTTACATTAATCTACATCGATTCGTTGAAACTCGTTCATTAGGTGTATTAATGCCCCGTAATTATTTATTTGTACACGGAGCCACTAATTAATCCCGTTTCCGAGCAAACTGTCTGAGAGCTTTAATTGCTCTTCAATAATAACGAGTAATTGAATATAAACAAATCCGTCGACGGGCAAAAATATCCGCCATTAAACGATCCTCGTTTAAAAGTTCGTTTGACTGTCCGCGATCCGATACGTGCGATTCGGTAATTGTCGATCGGCAAATAATCCGCCTGATTATCGATTCTAATTATCCCCGGTGACAGGGGACAAGTCGTCGGTGCTCCTCCGGTCGTTGTCGCGATCTATTTAACTTAATCACGTTGATCGACGAAGGTGCACGTCTTTCGTTCCTAAAAGACCAATGCGAAACTCGCCCCACAAAATTATGCGATAAAACTGCGTTTTCGTTACACAATACTTCGTTAAGCGATTGAGTTCAACCAGAATAGACCGGAATATACCAAAATATACAAGAATGTACTAGAATAAACCAAAATGTAATATAATATACTAGAATTTACAAGAATATGCGAGAATATACCATATTATGCGAGAATATCCCGAAATATACTATAATTTATCAGAATATATCAGAATATACCAGAATAAACCAGAATAAACCAGAATATGCCAAAATATATTAGAATAAACCACAAAGTACCAGAATATGTCAGAATATACCAAAGTATACCAGGATATACCGGTATACGCAAAAATATACCAGGATATACCAGTATACGCAAAAATATACCAGGATATACCGGAATCAACAGGAATATACTAGAACATATCACAATATGCTCATTTATATCAGTATATATTAAAATATGCTCACATATACCAGAATAGTCAAGAAAATATACTAGAACATATCAGAATACAGCAGAATATGTCAGAATATATGAGCACATGCTCGAATATACCACTATAGTCAAGAATATATTAGAATATATCAGAATATGCTCAAATATACCAGAATATACCAAAATATGTCAGAATATATCAAAATAAACTATAATATAGCAGAATATACCAGAATACGCCAGAATATACAAGAATATGCCAGATTATATTAAAAATTGCTGGGATATACCAGAATAAACCATAAGATGCCAGAATATATCATAACATGCCAGAATATACCAGAAAATGCAGGAATATACCAGAATAAACCACAACGTAGCAAAATATAAAAGAATATGCGCGCATATACAAGAATATACCAGAATATGCCAGAATATATTAGAAAATGCTGGAATATAGCAGAATAAACCAGAATACAACAGAATGTACGAGAATATACCAGAATATGATCTTTAAATCGTTTAATTAAAAAGTGTACATTATGACATCGTCGACCATCGTTTTGTTGTTCAATCGTGTTTCAGCGCGAGCGAAGCGTGAGATGCTCTGGGGCAATTTAATTGAAAAATGCTTTCTAGTTCGCTCAACTTCGCGTCAAGAAATCAATCTCGAGTAGATAATTAAATGACTCAATCAAGTTTGTCGAATGGTAATAACGTTTGTCGGAATGCAACAAAACCGTACATTTTTTGGTTGAGTGTTTAAACTTAACCATTTGTCCTATAATATCTTGCCAGACACGTGATGCAGAGTCTGAACACAGTATAATAAATATGTATGTTATTAATCCACCTTAATTTAAAATAATATTGTATTTTATTGATATTAACGTACATCCGTTGAAGTATATATGGACATGGACATACGATAGTTACGTTATTTTTCAAACAAGTGCCTATAGTTCCTGTCATTGTAAGTTATTATAGGAAACCGCGTAACTTCTAAAACCTCGGAAGTATGCGGAAAAACAACTAAAATTAGTGTTTTACATCACTTTATAAAAGCAAGAATGAACCTATCGAAATTTGCAATAATTCCTTTTATAACGTATGCCCAAATAAATACTTCTGTCCAATAGTTTCTCATGGGTGCATTCTTACAGTTTCAATTATTGTAAATTACAAATATTAGAACTGGTTATTATGACAGATCCCGCAAACTTGAAGTGCAATATTTCTACATTCACACGGCTAATGTCCCCGACACATCCCCATTCTTCGATGCAATCGATACAATCCAACGAGACTTAAAAGTAGGCAAGTAAATCACAATGCCAATGAACAAAATGTTTATATCTTAGTATTAGTTCACTCAACACAGTGTGTACTATCTACCTTGTAAATATTGAGTGTTTCTTGAACACTCTGCACATTTGGCGTACTGCGTCATAATACATAGAGTGAATATTGAGTCCATATACAAAAATGATCGATACCTGCTGGTACAATTGGAAAGAGGGTGATTCTACGTAAGAAAAATAAGTCGGACATGTAGATTCAAATGTTTTTGAATTTTCACACTCGATTTTCCCGAAAACATAGCCTCAGATGAAAAACTGATATTCTACAAGCTCGACCAATATTTTTACACAGAATCACCTTTTTTGAGTTGTACCATTTATTGCTGATCACCTTGCGCGACTGCAAATTCCCTTCTGTGACACAGAGTTGTTGGATGATTAATCACCTATATTATGTTTAAGCAGTGAGTAAGATGTTTTCGACTAGTGAGTAAGACGTTTTTGACTATGCAACTTCGCCGGCCCTTACCGAGTCACACGACAGTCAGCGCTATGACGCAATAATCATACTTCCTCTCCCTTTAAGGGACAACTACTTAAGCCTAGCAGTTTCCCAAAATTCGCCAGATACATATAGACTTTCATCACGTTACTACTAACA
>CM052093.1:8633393-8646211 GCA_028453745.1 Agapostemon virescens | reverse complement strand
CTCTCTCTCTCTCTCTCTCTCTCTCTCTCTCTCTCCCTCCCCTCTTTCTCATAAAGATCCGTGTGCCGACCAATAGCTGGACTCATGACAGTTTTGTCTAGCCTCAGGAATCGCCATTTGAGATTTCACGCTAGCCAAGACCTTGCCGTAAATCTATCAAACACTGACCACCACTCGATTTTTACAATGTTTTTAAAAGAATACGTTGTCGCTCACAGGCCTTTTTTTTGTTTTAGGTCTGGAGGAAATGCGTTTACGCACACCCCGTTTCTGAGATGGTGGTCGTGACGGGGTAGTGTGAGGCTCTACTCGGACTATAAGGGTGTCCTGGTAATACCCACTAAAACCCCCACCCCTGGGCCCTGTGCCCTTACTCTATCTCCGCTTGATGAGGAAGCTCATGATCCTACTCATTGTTCATGAGATTCCTCTTTCATCGATTAGGTTCTTTTATAAATTTTTAACATTCCTTTCCTTTGTTCTTCTTTTATTCTTCCCTGATATTCTGTCCTAACAGGTCTGAAGAATACTAACTGCGCCCTAGCGAAAACTACCCGAGCAACGCATTTATAACGATCGAAGTCCTTACGTTACTGCCTCGTCATCACACGTGCGGCGTCACAAGGCCAACAACGAAGCTCCTACGATCATGACATCATTTCAGTGTCACACATGCGACGTCACAAGATCAGCAACGGAGCTCCTACGGTCATGACAAAATCTCAGCATCGTACGTGCGTCGATACGAGATTAGCAGCAATACAGGGAGTTTCTTCATTAACACGGCAACATCATTGAGTGGGCGTTACTTCACGACATCCTAATCGTCCTCTCTGGATCCTGACGTGGATCATTGTAGAAAAGAACTTGCCAGATATCGTTGATCACTGGCAAGAAGGTAATGTGGCGGCTGTACATGCTACGCTCGCCAACAGATGGTCAATCGAACGCCCTTTTCTGCTACTACCTGATCCGTCCTTTCAACCACCTTCCGTGTCATAGCATCTAAGGCAGGGCCTGTTAGGTAGTTTTACCGACCAGTCCTCAACAGGCCCATGACGAAACGCTCTTCCTTCCTCTTCTTCTACTAGCTCAATTTTTCAATAACTGCCAAAGAACTGTTACTTGGTTATATCGTTAGATTAAATATTTATTAATTTGTACAGTAAATAATGCTGTACATCAATCGCATTGGATTTAGTTATTTATATCTAATTTTTATTGGGATAGTAATACGTCAAACCCCGGAGATTCAGAAAATCTTAAATTACTCGAATTTCGGTTTACATATACCATTCATAGAATGTTTGCGTTGCTTACAAATCTATAGTCTTGCAATAATTATCATTCAACATTACGTTTGCGGGATTTGTAAAAATGACAGGTCATAATATTTTTAATTTTCCATTATTGGGATTGTAAACATGCACGCATGGGGAATTATTAAAAAATTTATTTCATTGAGTATATACTACTTATAGAATGGTTAAACATTTAGATCGATAAATTCTTCTTATTTGTAGAAAGTAATATAAAATATACATTTTTAGTGCTTCGTAAACCTATAATTAATAAAAATATTTTAACCCTTTCACCAATGGCGAGTTTGTTATCTTCAACTTTCAATTTTTTCCGCCATCGACGAATACTGCGTTCGTTTATCATAGTTTGAAAAAAATAAGATCCTTGAACAAGAGATCTTCGTGCAACGTATTACAAGACGTCGTGGGAGAACGAAATCACGAGGTCAGTAGGCGTTGCACAATTTTAGGATTACGCCCCAAACTGGTGATTCGTCCCCCATTTATCCGTACCAAAGGAAAAATCATTTTCTGAACTTTAGTAGGGACAGACCAAGAGAAAATCTGCGGATCTTGGGATTGGGACCTCTACTTTAGTACTTCGAACTAGTACACATCCACAGAACCTTTTGAACCACGAACTATTGGGTTGTTCGGAAAGTAATTTTGTTTTTTTTTTTTTGTGAAAATGAAAGACAATTTTCGTATAATGAACAAATATTTTATTAAATTATATATTGGCCATTCTGGTTAAATACCTCTTGCCATCTTTCTGGTAGTAGCATGATTCCACGCTCATAAAATTTTTGGTCTTTGCTGGCAAAAAACTGATCGAGGTGGTTTTTGACCTCCTCATTTGAAGTGAAGGTTTTACCGACTAAAAAATTTTGCATTGACCGCAACAAATAATAATCCCAAGGTGCCAGATCTGGAGAATATGGTAGGTGTGGTATTGTATCCCATTCAAGCTGTAAAAGCTTTTGGCGACTGACCAAACTTGTACGAGGTCTCGCATTATCTTGGTGGAACACCACACCTTTTCTGTTGAAGTACATCATTCAGTTTGTCCAGCTGATGACAGTAGACTTCCGAATTAATTGTTGCGTTATCCGGTAAAAGCTCAAAAAAAACTATTCCTTTAAAATCCCACCAAACAGACAGCATCACCTTTTTTTGATGGATATTGGCTTTGGAAATGCTTTGAGCCGGTTCATCTTTTTTGCTCCATGATCTCTTGCGTTTGACATTGTTATATACAACCCATTTTTCGTCCTCAGTAATGATGCGCTTCAAAAATGAATCATTTTCGTGACGTTTGAGAAGCCAACCACAGACGTCAACGCGACGACACAAATTTCTCTCCGTGAGAACATGGGGAACCCATATATCGAGCTTCGAGGTTAAACCCAGGCCTTTCAAGTGGTCATAAACAGTTGAGTTTGATAAATTTAACCTCTCACCGATCTGACGTGTTGTTATTCGCCGGTTTGCATCAACTAATGCCTTTATTGTGTCTTTATCAGCTTCAACCGGCCCTCCAAAACGTGGCGCATCTTCGACATCAAAATTGCCGGATCGAAATTTTGCAAAGCAGTTCTGGCACTGGCGTACTGTCAACACATCTTCTCCATACACATCGGTTAATTTCTTTCTGGCTGGAACAGCATTTTTACCGTTTCTATAGTAAAAAAGTAAAATATGACGAAAATGCTGCTTATTGCTCTCCATATTTAAAAGGGCACCAACCAAAAACTACTGCGTAGAATCAATTGGATTTTTTCACACACAAGCCTTGCTAAGTGTGAAGTTGGGTGCAAAAAAGTACAATTAAATCCTCTGTCGAGAAAAAACTAAATTACTTTCCGAACAACCCAATAATACACATCCATAGAATATTTTGAACCACGAACTAGTACACATCTATATAGTATTTAGAACTTTGAACTTTTAGAACATTAGAACCTTTGAAACTTTAAATTCTTAGAAACAATAGATGTATATTTGCGAATGCAAAATACATTAATCTATTGTCGCAAATTGGAGGGTTGTTGCCTTGAACCAGCGTCAATTCGGATGAAAGAAACGCTCGAAACAATTATTGCACCGGATGTTTTCAAAGATGCGTCTATTAAAGAAGTAAGATATCGTCGATTGTTTTGAAAGTTCGAATGCTTCTCGACTTTCACAATGAAATGATTAATTCAATTTAGAAAACTCGCGCAATTTCTAACTGTTGAATGCGTTTCGCAGCTCCGTTTACGCGAGAACGGATATAAATCAAGAATGCTAAGGGGAAACAAATAATCGTCCCGCGAGCGATTTAATGCACCGCATCCTAACCATAAAATACCGGTTCCCGACCCGTTGGTTACAGTGCATCATACACGAACGATAGGGAAGAAAAAAAACTGGTTTCCTACGATCGCTGTGATTGAAACTATTCACCACCCCGGTCGGTGGTTTTACGAGCGCTGTAAACGAAAAGGTGCTTCTTCAAACCGTCGAAAATTTATTATAGAAATCTTCAGTCGGCGACCATAAAGTTCCGTGAACTTCCCTTTGCCGTAAATGCATATGTTTATTCGATATTCTAAGTATTTTTTACGGAATCAAGAAAGAAATATTTTGTGAGATAATCATCCATTAATTCCCAAAGTCCCTTAACGTTTAATCACAGTTTCTCAGGATTGTAAAAGCGACAATCCCATACAAATAAATTAACGCTAGAACTACCGAAAAATAAATTCACTGATATACATTGCTCTGTAATAATAACGAGACTGCATCTATTAAAACTTTATACAATACTTATTGCAAGGTATACGTCATTAAAGAAGTACATCCGAAAATTTCTGATGGAAACATTTTCATAACTTCAATAAGTGCGAAAGAAAAAACTAAAAACCAATAAAAATGATTGGTTTGGTAGTTCGACTGTTAATGAATGACGACGCTACTGCTTTATGTAACGTTATGAAAAAGCTAGAATGAGTCTACAGAAGAAACAACTGCGACAGAATACGGTGGGCATTTTGTAAAATATTATTTACTTCTTGTAGATCGTTATTAAATTTCTGTATATCGATATTAACGTTTAAACTACTCCAAATCTTTTAGTAAGCTTCGTAGCTGTTGGACGTGTTATGAAGTACGCTTCATATCAGCAGTTATTAATAGTTATCAATAAGTGGAAGCAGTTATGAAGTATGCTTCATACCAGTGAAAAGCTTACGGAATTTGTTTCAACTAATTATTCTAACATAAATAATTTAATCATGTTATACTAGTTGACGAGTTGCTTAATAATTACTAAGCTAGGGATTGTACGCATCAATGGAGGAACTTTTTAGATTTAATGCAAAATGGTGGAAACATTTAAAGTTTGAAAAAGGAAACGGGGTTTGAAAAGGAAAATAATTGCTTACGTTGCTCCTGCATACAGAAAAGTTTTATTTTGCCTAAATATCCATAATCTAATAATTACAATTGTTATTTCCACACAAAAATTTATTACCAAATTCTTACATCGAAATCAATGACTTTTAGAAGATTATTAATTACGTACTCATAGATAAAGTGTTAATATGTAAGGAAATATCTATGTTGATATGTCGATTTCACAAAAGTGAGTATACTTAGCTATAAAACAGATGGAAAAACTATAAAAATATATTAACGTAATTAATTAATAGAACATAATAGATAGAATAAATAATAATAAAAATATAATAGATACAACAAATAACAAATAGAATATAATAGGTAGAATAAATAATAAATAGAATATAATAGATAGAATAAATAATAAATAGACTATAATAGATAGAATAAATAATAAATAGACTATAATAGATAGAATAAATAATAAATAGAATTAATAGAAAAACTATAAAGATATATTAAACGGAATTAATAAATTTAATAAGCCCCTTTTGACTTTATAAATATATATATATATATTAATACTATAACATTAATTACATCTTACCGCGAGGCCAGACGGAATGCATAGCAATAAAATAAAAGTTAAAGCTGGGTCATTTACGGTATAACGCATAGAAACGTTTGTAAGTGGCGTAATAATTATACCGTTATCCGAAGCTTCGTTTAGCCATAACCTTTTTATAAAAATGTCATTATTAATCAATTGATGGAAAATTCCGTTCGTATATTTACACATTTTTCTAGTTACCCAATTAGCTCATTTATGTTATACGTAAATGTGGTTGATCTTTCTTTCCGGCATAATTGCACAAGATTTGTTTTTATCATTAATCCATTCCTCGTATTGGTTGATCAGACTTGTGCAGATAGATTTATAATTTGTAAACTTTGCGAATAATTTTATTTAAATTTTATCTCATCCATTTTATTACCCTATGATATAATTTGAAAATTCAATCATTTATTGATTAAAGGACAAACTGGTTTGAGAGAGCGGGAGCCGGAGAGTGGTTAAGTATCCATTATGACATTTACTATTTAAATACCATAGAAGAATTAAATTAATGATTATTATATTTTATTAATGTACTTAACCAATTATAGATTTCAGTGCTCATAATTGTAAATTTATATTGAAATAGAGGTTGCAACGTAAATCAATTTTAAAAATTAAAAATTCATCATCGAATGGGTTTCGATGCGTCATATTTTGTGTTATTTAAACTTCTCTATAATCATCCATAGTGATTCTTCCAAAGAAATAGCAGTAGTTAGATGTAATTTCAAATTATAAGAGATATTCAAATTAAATATTCACTGAATTTAATATTAACTGCAAACCTAGCGATGTAAATGTTGCTGTTCAAATAATAGTATGGCTATTTCTAATGGCCCCCTAGAGGCACCATTTGAGTGCTAAATGTAAAACTATATTACCAATTATTGGTAATAGAAATTTGGTACATATCTGCCATCATTGGACTACGAACCAATATTCAGTATTTCATTTTCATAGATTAATTGTTAAAAATTGAATTACGAGAAGAATCTCTAATTTGAAAATTCATCGTATGAAACGGAATTTGAGAACACTGTTATTATTTTAATTATGCAAATACTTTCACGAATTTCATAAAATTGAACATGCTATTTCGAGAGCATACAGGTCCACAGTGTAGTCGTTTTATTAAAAAATGCAATTATCCCCCAATTGTCATATTTCAGTCCAAATGCATGGTTTCTAACATAAACGATCCGCAATATAACGTTAAAAAGTAATATATTCCATTTTGTCTGATGTTGTAAATAATATTAAATAATAATACACGATAACATAATGGTTTGAAACAATAATTAACAAATGTTAATTATTATTGTTGAGGCTTTCCCTATATTCCCTGGTATTTCCCTATCTTATAAATATCTTCCTTTAGGACACGGCTTACACCCGAAAGCCTCAATAATAATATTTGTACGATGCCGGGCCGTGAAAGCCTCAAATCTTCGCTAAATGTTAACTTTACTAAATTTACAATGTTTCCCGTTGCTTTGAATTTGGTTACAAAAAAAAAAGAAGCAAAGAAGCGTTTTCCGTTTCCTAGAAATGTATCGCGCAAAGTGCATTATAAATTATGCACAGCGTTTGAGAAGCATAGGAACTTTGGTAGGATGCTGATACTACAGTACGTCGGCCATCGCGCCACGCGAATAATCTTATCCGCGCGGCCATATATAAACGGGACCGAGCAGCCTCTCGGATCGGATCATAGCGTCGCGTCGGTCGTCGCCGAGAGGACTTCCTACGCCCGGATGGACGGGGAATTGTCTCAAGAAAAACGCATGATTCATCGCGATCGAAGACCACGATGCACAACTCTCTAGCACTAATAGAACAAAACGAGCCGTCGATGCATTGACTGCTTTAAGCAGATAAGATTACATGCGCGGAGTACCGGTTCCGTTGCTCCGGTAGCACCGGTTGGTCCCGGTGCGTATACGTGGTCGCGCAAATTCAAAAGAACGAAAATACGAGGCGGGAAACCACGTTGCTTGCGAGAAGGGCGGCGAGGGAGGCCGTGACGGGGGAGAGGAGGAGGTAAAACGAAAGGATCGAAAGGAAGAAATTTGAAAAAAGGGCAAAAACGAAATCGCGTCCGTGCACGAGCGATGGCCACGGCTCACCGAAGTGTCCGTGAACCTCGAAGAGAGAGAATGATGATTTCAGGGATCGGTGGGGATGCTGTACCGCTATGTGGCAGTGTTACATCGTCGATTTCCCCTACCACCGAACCACTGGGCCTCCTGTCCCTCTCTCTTGCATCATCAGGGCCCCTCTCCAGCTCGCTCTCACGACGGCCTCTCGCAGTCGGGGGCACAACGGTTACGTTTTACCGTTGCAAGCCGTTCGTTTGCTTGCTCGCGTGGTATTCGTATAACCCGCGCGTCCGGTACTTCTATTCTATTGCACGCCCACATACGTGATCCCGGTGCACACATAGTCACACACACGTGCACGCACGTCTCTCGAATCTTGGTGCGCGGTTAGGGTTGCGGGGGATGCAAGGGCAACCCTCTGCAACCACGCGTTTTCTTGTTTCTTCCTTTCTTCTATGCGGCTAGAAAGGGAACTCGAGGTCGAATTTCGGCTCGTTTCCGGTTCAGAAATTAATCGGAGGATATGTCGGAAGGTTTCACCGATTTTGGTGACCTTGGAGCGGATTGGAAAGGTTAACGTTCTCGTTCAATTTTGCCTAGATGTACAAGCCGTTCAGAAAGTTTGTATGTTCTCGTCATTCGAATGCCCGTAGACACCGAAGTCTGATTGTTAGTTATTCTGAGGTTATTGGTTAATTTGTTAAACTGTTTACTGGGTGAATTTTAAATTATAATTGCGAAGGCGTAACGGAAGAGAAGAAAAGTTTAACCGTAATCGATGTGAATATACAGTTGATTATAATGTAACCGCTATGATACATTGAGGGGAAGTAGTTGTTTATTTATTAGAAGAGAATATGAATAACCGACGAATTATCCCATATACCGTTTTCTTTGCAACTGCAGCTATTATAACGTCTTCATCACCAAAAATGTTACAGAAGATAACAGAGAATTTATGTTTCTTGTACGGCTGCACTTACATCACTGATGAAATATAGATTAAAGAATAATAACGTTGCGTCTTGTTGAGAAAGAAAGGCATCGCAATTGTATTTGTTACACTTTGTTTAAACTCTTCGACACGAGTTTGACTTGTCATAATATGGCAAGGGGTTAAGTCAATATGTACAGTTGAAAGGTTGAATGTTACAGGGGTTCGTATTGAAGGGCGTTATGAAATTGCTTCAAAATAATTGTTACGATGGGATAATTCATCCGCCAATCGTTTAGAATACACGCGCTAATCGAATTCGACTGTTGTGAATTCAAAATGATGGCAGTTTTCTGTACACTTATTTCTTCTGTACTGCTTCACCCACATAAAAATTATTTGCACCATATAACGTGCCCCTTTTTTACGTAGAGCTGATAAGAAGGCGCCTGTAAAAGATGCGGGTACGATTTCCAAATAATACCTGTCTCCACCTCGTACCACAGGCTTTTTCAACGTTATGTTATTATTAGTCTGGACGATCGGATCTTACAACAGAGACACACGAATGACAAATAGAATAGATAGGGTTCGCAAGATTGAAGAAGATAGAGTCACGACCGATAATTCATAAGCGTAGACATTGATCTCGAACAGTCAGCAATATAAAATACAATCTACAAATTGAACATACCTTTCTAGGAGGTAGGGACATGCGGAGCCGTCACTTGTCCCTTTGTCCCCCAAAAATTTGGACGCATTCTTGATTGTTATGTACATTGCATCAAACAACACTTGCAGTAATGTTTTTTTAATAGCTTCGATTTTTCACGAGACATTTAACCATACGCGTAAGTAAATATACCGGGTAGGGTACTTAAAACAGACAGTCTAAATAAGCCGCTTGCTTTTGAAGACATAAGTGGGGCTTGTAATCAAATGTTACTAATGTTTCTACACGAGGCAACTAGGATGCACGAAGATCAACTTTGTCGTTTTAAGTGGACCAATATGGTTTTCTTATTTAATTCATTTGTACAGTGTTTCAAGACAAGTACAATGACTTGCTATAAAGACATACATATATGTGATCTTGACCTTGGTATATGTTATCGAGGACACTCTTCAAAAAGACCTTTGATAGGTTTTACTCACTCATTATCCATAAAAAAGCTACGAACAACATATTTTTCTTAGATAGAACATTTTTTATCAACATTGGGTACATGTTTAAAATATAGCACGTAGTAAAGGGTGTCCGAAAATTAACGCAAGGTTTGAATTAAATAGAAAACACAGTTTATAGTCTTTAGATTGTTATTTTTTTCATTGAATCATAAAGTACATAGCATAGGGTTATTTATGGAATAACACATCGGGCAAATCGCCTCCACGGCTTTGCTGGCACATACGCACTCTTTAGTCGAAATTTTTCATGACCTCTCTGCATAATTGTGGCCGAATTTCGTTGATGCAGCGTTTCATTTCCTCTTGTAATGCACGGGTGGTTGTGGGCTTGTTGACATAGATCTTTGACTTCAAATAACCCCATAAGAAGAAAGCTAATGGTGTTAAATCACACGATCTAGGAGGCCAATTCTGATCAACGAAACGAGAGAGTACACGACCAGGAAATGTCTCATGCAGTAATTGAAATGTTTCACTGGCTGTATGGCATGTGGCACCGTCTTGTTGAAACCACATATTGGCCACATCAATAGCATCCAATTTCGGCAGAAAGAACTGTGTTATCATGTCGCGATATCGAGCACCAGTAACAGTTACTGCTTGACCAGCTTCATTTTCAAAAAAGTATGGTCCAATGATGCCTCCAGCCCAAAATCCACACGAAATAGTGACACGTTGTGGGTGCATTTGTTGTTTGACAATCACATGTGGGTTCTCCGAACCCCAAACACGGCAATTTTGGCGATTAACAAAGCCATCAAGGTGAAAATGTGCTTCATCGCTTAGGATGATTTTGCTCGAAAAATCTTCATCCACTTGTTGATGTTCAATAATCCATTCCACGAACTCTCTTCGCTGTTCGTGGTCATTAGGCTTCAGTTGTATTAATTGAATTTTGTAAGCATGGAGACACAGATCTTTGGTGAGTATACGCTGTACAGAGCTTCTTGAAATTTGCAATTCTTGTCCACGACGCCGAATTGATGTTCCTGGGTTTTCATCAACACTCTCACGCACTGCTTCGATATTGACATTTGAACGGCTTGTCTTTGGACGACCGGTGTGTTTAGCGTCTCCAACTGATCCAGTCTCCCTGAATGTTCCAATTAATCTTTTCATAGTTGACGAGGTTAAAACACTATTTTGACCATATTTTGTATAAAATTTTCGGACTGCGGCCACAAAACCTTCATTATTTTTTAAATATTGTTCAATAATGAAAACGCGTTGTTGTATCGTATAACGCTCCATTTTTATTAACCCTAAACTCTCGGTTGTCAAATTGTTCTTTTTTCGGGGTTGCCAACAATTTACTGCAAAAATGGCGGCAAATTCAAATCTTGCTATAATTTTGGGACACCCTTTACTTTCTATAATAATGCGAAGCAACCAACACTACACATATTTTTCTATGGACACGTAATTATAAGCAGAATTCACTAATCCAAGCAGCTGTTTGCGTACAGATCTAATTACTCAAGAAAAGTGAAGACGTTTGGTCCAATCTTGAAAAGTTATTTAGGTTTAAAGAGTGTCCGAATACTTTCATGAGCTACTGTATGTAGAAAAAAATTATTTAGTATCATGCCCTTGACAACATATTAAAAGGTCATCGAAATCCAAGATGGTGACAGCTTTCTGCATAATTACCGAAAGTGATATAGAAGACAAAATCACTTTTTCAAATGGTACAAAGCTGCTGCAGATGTATATTGTTGCTAAAACATACTGTGCTTGTAAATATTGTGAATATAGGTAAAGTGTAGTAGTGAGGAGACCTCGCCATGGTTCACGCTATCTTGGCGGCCAGGTATTCAAGGATAATGAAACGTTTTTGACCGTGATTGGTGAGACGGTGATTCCAAGAATCAGAGTAAAAGGTCCGTTTTCGAGAAATTAGCAAGTTATAACTACCTAGAGACGAATCAAGCTACACCGAAAAATAGTATCAATGAATCTCAACCTAGGCCAACCTGCAACCCTATTCAATACTCGAGCTACGACCTTGATAGAAGGACCGATGACTGACCCAAGTCTCCCTCCAGTTTATTGATAGACTTTCTGATGTCGATGGTGATCTGTAAAAAGTAATTAATTCTGTAAATAAAAATACAGAATGAAAGATACAGATTTCTGATTTCCAAGTGAAAAATAGTCAATTCATTGATTTAAAATAATCCACTGTATTGTAATTTCTTCTAAAAGTACCATTTATGTCATTTCAAAGCAACTGCGACTATAAATTGAGACACAATCTAGGTAATATTGATTTATGTCACGTACCTCTTAAATATTATCTAAGATCGTCTACAACTGTAAAGTTATTAAAATTTCTTTATTAAGTCATTTTACTACTATCGCAGTTATTGACACTATAACTGTCAAACCAGTCACTTTGTCTGGTCCCTAGTTTTTGAATTGAATGAAGTTTTAATAGATGCAGTCTCATTATTATTACAAAGCAATGCATATCGTTGGATTTATTGTTCAGTAGTTCTAGTGTTAAAAAATCTTCTTCTATTCATAGAAGAATAACAGTCCTTTCAGTTCATCATTGTCCACATCTGAAAATTAGAACTTTTGTGTATGTTTACTATAGGTTTCAATATTGTTGGATCTCTGAACTTTGGGTTCATTCCCTTGATGCATCAGGCCGTGCTGACTGCGAACTGCAACCGGTACTTTCATTCTACTGCACGCCCACGCGTATCATCGATCCTAAATGTGTGTAGCTACACAGATACGAGTTTAATGGAGAACTCTAGGAGTCCACGAGCTCTTAGCATATTATAATCAGATTACTAACAATTACGGAGTGCGAAAGGAAACTCTGTAAGTGCGAGAAATCTCGTTTCTCTTAACACTTTGTTTTCGTTCATTCAACAATTTCGTGGTACGAATTAACTGTAATAGGTTTAGTATTAACGACACAAAACGAAGTAATACCTTCTAAAAATGACAAGCTTCAATCTATTAAGATTTTGTGCGACTTTCATTAGAATATGTGATCGAATATAGTGATCTGTTGAGTCGATATTTATAATGGAAATTTTGTAACATCAATAATTGTTAAATAAGAAATCTGGATTCGGTCACCGAATCAATTGTGAATGGTTTAGTACTAACAACATAAAATTAACTAATATCTTCTAAAAATGACAAGACTCAATATATGAAGATTTTGTGCGACTTTTTTTTACAATATGTGATCGAATATAGAGATCTGTTGAGTCGATGTTGATGAAGGAAATTTTGTAACATCAATAATTGTTAAATAAGAAATCTGGATTCGGTCA
>CM052093.1:8609000-8622201 GCA_028453745.1 Agapostemon virescens | reverse complement strand
TACTCAATAATAATTGTTATTACTATTCGTTTAATACTACTCAATTATAATTGTTACTACTATTCATATAATACTACTCAATTTTCATTTTTACTACTCTCCTAATACTACAGAATTACTAATTATTACTACTATTCACTTAATGCTACGAAGTATTAATTATTATAAATTATACTAATTGTAATATATAATTCGTAAATTCAACTAATATTCCATTTTAAAATGATCATTATCTTTAGCGATACAAGTTTGACAGCATTTGAAAACGGAATTTATTACTGTTCGAAGTTTATGTAGATTTTATTTTATCCTAATGAATAAATAATAGATTCTTGTATATCTTCATTATACATATTTATTCTTGTTTTATAAACTTTCTCCTTTAATAATTCTTCACACGTAAACATCGAGTTCATATTGTTGTCTATAACTTTGTAATATTCTTATTTAGGCCCATAGAATATATTGACGCAGTTTAACACTTTAAACCTGAAACATCCTGCATATACAGTATTATTTTTCGAATTTAACCCTTAACATTTTTCGACCCTATTATTCGAAACAGCTTTTCTATCACTATATTTGCGTTTAAAAAGTCGCTAAATATTCAAGTGTTGCACGTACGAGTTATAGTAATAAACTTTCTGTGCATGGAAGGAAATAAACCATGTACAATGCAATTATTGTACATTGAAAAGTATCACGATTTTGGAATGAAAATTGCTCGGAGTGCAAAGGGTTAACTTTTACCACTTTAACCGACATTGATGTTGTCAATCTTAAGGCAATATTTTTTCGTGAATTATAAAGTTAAATAAAGCCATGTAAGGAATGAATAAAGAAATAGACTTAAATAGAAGAAATAGTCTTCTTTCATCACTCTGAAATTAACGAAGTTTATCTACAATGAATTAAAGATCACTTTGTAATATTACTCAAGTGATAAGGATAAATGTACACTGAAATAATTCGTTTAATAATAACATTCACGATTTCGATCGAATATTTTCTGCTAAAATAATTTTTCTTGATTTAAGAGAATACATTAAATCCGAGAACTTAATTATTGCCGTAAATTAGTCTAAACATTCCATTATTTTGATTATACCAACAGAAGCGAAACCCTGATATTTTAATATGAATCTTCAAAGAGTAATTATAAACTTGGATTAACAGATGCAGCTGCGATCACTATAATCTTGATTTCTCATTTACACAAATAGGTCTACGATTTTATGGCAATGCTCTTTATTTAATGAACAAGAATTACAATTTATAAAACATTTGCTAAAGGGAAATTTTTCAGCTCTAATGTCATGCATGTTGCATGTTGTTTAATGAACATGCCGTACGAACATAAAACATCGCGTCAACTCGTTTGTAAAATGTTTAAAAGTCTCCTTTGCCATTAGTAAGAAGCATGTTCATTTATTTTGGAAACGTTAATTTTATGTAAAGACAAAATAATTTTAAATAAGAATTAAAAAAGAATATATCATATTATTACAGTTGTCCCAGATAAGCACTATAAAACTGTACCTGTTCTTTCTTACGTTGTAGTTTTTGATGATAACGAAATATAGGTATAGTAATAGTACTTTTCATATATTTGCTCGTTAAAGTAGTAGAAATAGCCTTAATGTCATGTTAATCGATTTGTCAACAATTCCCTGTATATTCATGTACAACTGAGTCAGAATAAATTCTGAAAGAACACTATTGAATATTATTTATCTTGATAAACGTCATTTTATTTTCATCATCATTCATTCATCATCATTTCATTATGAAATACCTTTGTAATTGTTTTCAAATAATTCAATAATCTTCTAAAGTGCAAAGGTTTAAAATATAGTAACTCAATAATCTTTTAAAGTACAAAGTTATAAAATATAGTATTTCAATAATGTTGTAAGTACAAAGTTTCTAAATAATTCAATAACGTTAAATAAGTATGAAGTAATGAGATGGGTTACTGTTATTATTACACTTCTGCAATATTCTCACAAAATTTTATTAAACAATTCTTGGAACAACTAGATAATATAATATACAATATATTATATATTATATAAATATAATTATTATATATATTATTATATGTATATATTATATAATTATTATATTATAATTATATATTATATTATATATTAATATAATATGTATAATACTGCGTGCGCAATGTTGTGGCATAGATGTAACAGATAATTCATACTGCGAACACGTTTTTCGCGAAAGAAAGTCTCCGAAATTGATATCGGAAATATCTGAAAATGTATATTTGAGTTGCACAGCTTTATCTTTTGTGAAGAATATACAAGAATCAGTTTTTCAAAATCGGTTTTGGTAAGGACTGACTTTTCACATCTAGGTTAATGTAAAATTTAGAAAATCTGTATACGATAGAACCCCACGGACGTGTATCTCGTATCACAAATAGTGTTTTGCAGAAGTGACTTTGGAAGTACGAAAAATGCGTCCTTATAGTTTAGAATTTAGCTCCATTTTTCAGTAAGTACTACTGAAATGCTATAGAAGAGAAAATATCTATCTATTTATTGAGAATCCACGAGGCATGCTCCGTAACGTTATCCAATCATGTTGTGGTGAAAATAATTTGCTTTCGAAGGTCATATTTTTCAAGATTTCAAGGTCATCCATGTTTTCTTAAACCTTTGCACTCGAGACAGTTTCAATGGAAAAAGTAAGACATTTTATTCGATCTAGAACATTTTCATTCTGTGCGATATTTTCTAGATTATGCAAGTAAAATTGAAGTTATTTTCTGGTATAGCAGTTAATTTTTAAGCAATTTATGAAATACAGACGAATTTAATAATATAAATGACTGTGTCTGTATGAATTATGAAAACTGATTTTTCATTGCATTTAAAAAGCAACCATAAACAGTCTGAGTTGCATATTTCGTTGAAATGTTAAAGCTTTTCAAGTCCACTTTGAACATCGTGTGGTATAATCCAATGAAAAATTTATTTCCTTCATATTTGTTTTAAATAATATGAAATCGTAAAAATTCTAATTCTAATGTCGATGGTGATCTGTAAAAAGTAATTAATCTTTCTCTAAATAAAAATACAGAATGAAAGATAAAGATTTCTGATGTATAAATTAGCGAAAAGTAATGGTATTTTTATTGTATTTTTGCAACCAGAAATCCTTTAATTGACAGAGGGAATTTCCCTGTTTTTCTAATTTCTATAAAGTGGCTTGCGGAAATGATGGTTTGTTATCTTAACACTTTACTGATCGGCAATTGTTTCAGGATTTTTTATGGTCCATAATCCATTACTGAAAACTTTTTAACGGATCTTTACGTAACATGTACGTTATTAAAGAAGTATGTCCAAAAATTTCTGACGAAAACATTTTTATAACTTCATTATTGCGAAAGGAAAAACTAGGGACCAGTCAAAATGATTGGTTTTGTAGTTCTAATGTTAAAAATTTGTAGATAGCATTAGTCGAAAGCTTCGTTTCCATGAAATTTTCATAACTTTATCATTGAAATAAATTTAAGCATATAATTCTAGGGAAGTATTTTCAACGTTCTATGCTTTTAAAATGTGCAATTAAAAAATCGATTTACAGACCATGTATGCATGAGACTGTCCCCTTAATTATTTAAAAACGAATGCAAATTTTTGCATTGTTGCAGAATCGACGACAAAATTGTGCGTTCTGTCATCGGCGCATTAATCGTCTGTGAAATCGATTCACGGGTATATGCCAAACACTGCGTACGCAAACACGATTACGGAAAAAAAGAGTAGGCGGTGACTACGGTCTAAATAATATCCCGCCTCGTTGCGGCCTGCTCGGATTAGAATCTGCGTGTCTCGTTCCATCTTTTTTTCGCAGTGCATGATTTTGATACCGCTAAGATTCTTCACGCGGCTAATTGGCATTACGCGAACAATTCATTAGAGGAGCGATGCACGCTCGGAATTGGCCGGGTAATCAGCGTGGCCTTCTTTAGAATCGGTTGGTTGTTTTGCCATAACTGTACTGTTAAGGCGTTGACTCGAAAAATTCATCGCGCTCAGGCCTTTGAATTTTAATCCCGCCGCAGAATCATTAACTCAGCTCGAAGCTTAATTAACCGCTGCGCGGTGGTCGGAATTGATAGTCCGCAAAACGGAAGAACACCGAAAACTGCCACTGAGAGCCTAATCGCATTTCCTATTTAGCTGTATCTAATAGTACTTATACGCAACTAAGAAAATATCCTTTGTTAACGCTCCACTCAGTGACGAACCGTGTCAAATAGTTTGTGTAATTGAAATATGTGTAGAATACCGAATACCACTTAATAAATGTACTTAACACTAGAACTACCGAACAATAAATCCAACGATATAAATTGCTTTGTAATAATAACAAAACTTTCCCTATTCGAACTTTATACAATTTTTATTGTAATATATGGTTTCATCAAAAAAGCACATCTAAAAGTTTCTGTTAAAAACATTTTTATGACTTCAATAATTGCAAAAGAAAACATTGGGGACCAGTCATTTTGACTGGTTTGATAGTTCTAGTGTTAATAAATGTAAATGTACTACTTAATAAAGCAATTAGTATTATTAGTAGTAATAGTAAGTAATAATAATTGTAATAGTAAGTAGTAGTAGTAGTAGTAGTAGTAGTCGTAGTAGTAGTAGTAGTAGTAGTAGTAAGTATTTTGTAATTAGCCATCATATACAGATCGAAAGATGCCGTAAATTTGACTTACTATATCGAATTTTGAATGAAACATATTTCATATTTTTTAGATAATCAAAACCATCGAGTGAAATGTTGTTGCAAGAAGTAAGCAGTCGATCTTTGATAAATTCTTAACGTGCATGCAGTAATTATAGGTATAAAAGAGACCATATTTTTTGCAATATTTACTTTAAGAGCAAAATTTTCTTCGTTTAATATTCCTGTTGACAAATAGTAAAATTATTACATATTTCTATTTTCTTGGATAATTATAATGAATACACTGAGGCGTAAAAATATTTGTTGACAACGTCACTGTCAACTACGGTGTTATTGAACATAGTCGAATTGGTTAGCTGTTAAATATATATTCTGTAATCTTCAGAACTGTAAAATGAAAAAAAAAAGATATGACAACAGCTTTCGAAATTCTAGTGATTTATCATAAGCAAATAAAGCAGAACCTTGTTTAGTAACGTTCAGAGATCCTTTTAAAGTAGTATGAAGCTAAAATCTCTATTATAAAACAATTATTTAATTAGAGAAGCAGAGAAGATACATAAATCTTCTCTACCATTCCTTTCATATGTAAACTGAAGTAATAAAACCAGAATATATGTACATTAAAATAGAATAAATATTAGTATACTACATATGCATTCGTTAATACCAATATTCACGAACTAGTGTTCCACGTCGATAATAGATGATAATGTTATGTATAATTATAGTTGAAAAAGTAATTGTTAGTTGTTCTAGAAATGTCAACATTGATTTAACAAATTTCTGAGTACATTTTATTTTAAAAATTACCTTTAAGGAAACAATGTATTCTAACATAAAAATAAATGCAGTATATTGTGCACAGTTTTTAAATTAAACAGAAATTGTAATAGTTATTCACATTAAAGGTGGCTCGCTGATTTCTATGAATTGCAAATATATTATCAGAGACGCTAATTTAAACAATTTTCGTCTATACACGTAATTGACTTTACTTTCCAAGCTATACCGACAAAATTTAATTTTAACTAATCTTCTATGTTAGGTAGAGTTGGATTTGTTGTAAAGTACGCATAAGAAGACATAATATTAACCCTTAGCACTCGAAGCAATTCCATTTCAAAATTGAAACAATACTTCTACCTATAATAGCTCACTGTGCATAGTTTGTTTTCTTTCGTATACATGAAATTTATTATTATTATTCGCACTTACAATATTAAAATTTTTCATTGATTTCTTAACTGCAAACGTAGCCATTTAAAGTTGTTTAAATATTAGTATAACAATGTTTATTGGCGCCTTAGAGGCACCATTCGAACGTCAAAGTTTAAACTATATTACCAATTATTAGTAATAAAAATTAGAAACATATCTGCTAACATAAGACTACGGACTACCATTTAGAGTATTTCCCTTTCATAGATTAATTGTTAGAAATTCAATTGCACGGAAAATCTTCTTCACCGATTAAAAAATTCATCGTTAAAAACGTAATCTGTAAACACTGCTATTTTTTTAATAATACAAATACTTTCTGGAATTTCATAAACTGTTATTTTGGGAGCATAAAACTCCACAGTGCATTCGTAACATTCAAATCTGCAACTATTCCTCTATTGTAATATTTCGGTCGAAATACAAGACCCGTAATATAATGTTTTTTTAGTCTTCCTCTAAATCTAATCCGGGCTCACTTAACTCTTTTAGTGCCAAACGACAATATATCGTCTTCGACTGCACTTACGAAAATTAATTGTTCTAATATCATTTACAGATTTCTAATAATATTACAATCTTATACTATTAAAATATTGTCATACTAGCATATTACAATTTTATTCTACTATTAGAAGTGATACCTTACTCTTATTTATAAATTCTTTTCAAGTATCATGAATTTTACCTAATACCTTTCGTTCGATTTTAATTTTTTGGTACTTTTAATTTTAGTTTTCACTGAAAGGGTTAAGGCGAGCTCTTTGTTTTACAATTTCATTCCAAAGTGTCAGATTAAACAGTAATATATTCCATTTCATCGAAAGCTGTAAATACGCATCGATGGAAAATAAAATAATTTATATTGCTTGAAAATCAATATAAAATGATTAATAATACGCAGTAACATAATGCTTTGCATCAAATCTGGATTAGATACGGTAAGGTCTTGATAGGTTTCAAATTTAACCCAATTCCATAAATAAATATCCATTCAAGAGGGTTTTCAATCAGTTTCATCACAAATTCAATCAATAGGTGAAGGAGAATCGTTACCCCTACACACCCATTTCGTATATTTGGCTCGAACGAATACAAACATATCGGATACGTTGAAAATATGTCTACTATGAAATATATTTTTGCAAACATTTTTTAAATTAAAACCGAGTGGAGATAAGATGTGTAGACAAAAATTGATTAATCCTGTACACTCGTTTGTCCTCTCCAGAAGAATATTGTACAAATCTAGATAGTAACTCTGGTTTCGAGAGAATGTTGAAAAGACTTTTTACCATCATATCATAGTATGATTCAGTAATTTCTTTTTAGAATTGCTAGGAAGCTCCACTTTAACATTATCCTTATTCATTAACACTAGAACTACCAAACCAGTCAAAATGACTGGTTCCTACTTATTTCTTTCACAATTACTGAAGTTATAATATAGACATTTTTCCACCCAGAATAGCTGCATTCTACACGGTTCATTTCAGTCTACATATAAAGTTTATTACTGCGACTTGTATGTGCAATTTTTACAATTCAATTTTTACCAATTTCTTAAATATAAACATAGTGATGTAAAAGTTGTTTTGAACAATAGTATTTTTTTATATACTATATTTATGTAATAAATAATGTATAATATAATTATTATATTTATTACTTATTATATAAATTTATAACTGCTTATAAAAATAGTTTCAAGAATCGAAACAAATATCACAACTGTTTTCAACCCCCGCACTAAACCTCCCACGCATTGAAATTAGCGTTATTAGTGTATAATGTCTTGTAAAAATGACAAAATTGAATTTATTTAGACTTTGTGCGATTTTTATCACAATGTATGATTCCTGTAAGAGCAATATTATAGCTTGAATAATTGCAAAATAAAAAGTCTAGAAAGATCATTTGACTCGTTATGGTAGGCTTAGTGTTAATTTTTACTCGATTCTCATGACGCGACTGCGGATTTCACACAATTATAGAAAGAAGAAATGAATGTAATTTAAAATAGTAAAGACGTTAAAATAATTTATGGACCTCGATTATTTATTAAGAACATTAAAGAACGAAAGAAAGTTTAAGCTGTCGTCTACTTCACACAATTGATCCAAACAACTTTTATTTTGTATGAAGATCCGCAGTTATTCATTGATTTCAAATAAATAGTAACATATATATGATATCAGTTCTAAATGACGTGAGTTATTTCAAATTCATACCACATTGACCTAGTTTTCATTTTTAAGAAACTACTCATTTTTATAACATAATTTTCCATTGATGCCGAATGTATACATTGCAGTAATAAGAAATCAACGAATAGAAAGACAATCTCCTTTTAAATTACAATTAACATTATGTGCAGTTTCTTAAAAATGAAAATTAGGTCAATGTGCTATAAATTTGAAATAATTCACGTTATTTAGAACTAAAATCATATATATGTCATACTGTTTATTTGAAATCAACGAATAATGTGTGAAATTGCTCTAAATTGACTGCGGATCTCGAGATCTGCGTGAGATGGCAGTAATAGTGTTAAAGGTCGTTAATAACATAGTTAACACTGGATCTACCAAACCAGTGAAAATGACTGGTCCCTACTTATTTCTTTCGCAATTACTGAAGTTACAAAAATGTTTTCATTAGTAATTTGCCGATGTACTTCTTTAATGAACCACATGTTACAATAAAAATTGAATGAAGTTTGAATAGATGTCGTTTTGTTATTATCACAAAGCAATGTATATCGTTGGATTTATTGTTTGGTAGTTCTAGTGTTAACGTACTTAAATATCATTAACGTTAAATAACATCATTTAAAACAATATATACGGCGATCCATATGCATCACTGTTTATTATACAAATTTTTTAAAATTGAATCTAGGATTACAATAGAGTAACTGTTCTAATACTGGAACAACCATGTTTTACCTATTTAGTTCATAATAATGGTTCTTCTTTTTTCACTATCATAGTACACACAGCATCTAGCATTTTTTATTTTATCCTACTTATAATAAATCTATCACAGCGGGTCAAACGACTCTTTTCAGACTTTTTATTTTACAATTATTGAAGTTTCAAAATTGCTTTCGAAGGAATCGATTCAATAAATCTCTTTGTTTAATTATACTATGCAGTGAAACTCGCAAATAATCCAAATATATTGAATCTTGTCATTTTTATTAGATAATATATAGTAGCTGATTTTAATGCTTGGTACATTTAGTGTCCACCATTTAACAGTTTGACTGCCATGTCATTCATATATGGGTGACAGAATTATTTGTCCATGTTTAAAAATAAATTTGTACATTAATATATTCATTGCACCAAATTTAGTTCATATCTGGAGACTACAAGAAGGTTGAAGGATAACTATGTGTCAGACATTTTAAGTTTTCAATTGTTGCTGCATTAAATGAATTACTTTGACTTTGTGGATTTCTTGAGGCCGTTGGTTCGGCAGTTAAAGTGTTAAATAAGTATTTTCGAGCAATAGTGGGCCTTCTTCATTGCGTTCGAACGCTTCTCCCATCACTAAGCAAACATAATAGCGTTCGTATTTCAAAAGTGATTCTTCTAGTTATTCGTTCAATACATACCGAAAAATGATACACATATTATGATGCGTACATATTTTATTCGAATCATTAATTATGTACATACTTGAAGTACAACAAGGTATTTATATACAATTTGTGACACCGTTTCCTTTGTTACATACTCACAAACAAGCATTAAAGGATTAGTGTAAACGACCACGTCTACGTCCAAGAAAGAGACAACTAATGGGTAAGGAAATAACTGTTTATTGTTTGTTTCGTTTCGTAAATGTCGAGAACAATTGGTAGAGGTACCTGATTATACGCTAGAGACCCGTATACCGAACTATTAGAAGAGATTATCGTACTTCTGTAAACAATAAACAAATAAATGTATTGATGTGTTTAATGACTGCGTCGTTGTTAGTTGATCAGAGAAACATCAGCGATTACAAAGATTTAAAATAGCGACTGTGACAACGTACGCGAAGTACATTAAATTCATTGAGAAATAGCTATTTCAAACAATTCATGAAATGTCAGCAGTACCCATAAGTAATAAATTATTTTGTAATCTAAAACAAACCTTGTCGTAAAATCAAGTTTTTATTTATAATCTATTATATAATCTCCACTATTGTCAAGGATAGTTTGCCATCGATCCTACAAGTTTTCAATCCCTTTCTTATAGAAATCCAGGGTCCGTGCAACAAAATGTGACTCAAGGTGCCTCCACTTTGAGGCCTGTCAGAGAGATCATAGTCACCAGCAGCGAACCTCCCGAACCAACGTTGACACTTGACCTCCACCACATCTCCATAAGTACCGCAAATTTTCTTTGTTGTTACCGTTACATTAAATCCTGCATGAAAATGATAAAACGAAGAATATGATCCTCGGAAGGTACGAATTCTGCCATTTTATTACAGAACAATTAAAAAAATGCTTCTTAGAATATTCAGAACGCAGGCTGCTTTACTGAAAATTGTAAAAGAATACATGTTTCCTCTTTTAAAACTATATTTACGGACTGAGCCAATTTGACTAATTAGAAATTTATTATTATTTATATTTATTTATATATATATATATTATTATTTATATATATAGATTAATAATTTGACTCATTAAAATTTTGATTACTATATATATGTATATATATGTAAAAAATAATATTTAAGTTTAATAATATTAAAATTTATTTATTTTATATATATATACGTATAGTTATTTATTGGTTTTTAGATACGTAATGAAATATATGTAAATATTGATTTCTCTCCCCCGCAGACCCCTTCAGTTCGCATTATTGAATGTGATATACCTATTTTTACGGTTGTGAGTCAATTTGACTGGTAAAATGATTTAACAGTTAATCGCATAATACATGGCATTAATAGCTTACCACTCATGTAAATATTTCAAGAAAAGATTTTATTTTCCAATTGGCTGAAGAGCGAAGAAGTCAATATAGAGAAGATGTCGAAAACAGATTCATTCCATTGACAATAATTCATGCTACTGACGCGTGGTAGAATTGCCAAGTTCAAGAATCACGTAATAGAAATAGATGTAAGATCCTTTGTGCTAAATGTAATCGAAATGTTTGCGGGAAATCTATTTGAAAAACAGAGTTTATATGTAAAAAATGTTTTCAATGAATTTTTTAATAATAAATCTGCCATTTAAATTGATTTGGAAATATTTTGAATGTATAAAGGATAAATGAATGTTCTTCAAGTGTATATTGTCCATTATTATCGATGACCATTTGTAATTTTTGAGGTAGAGCCATCATCCCATCGAAATAGAAGTTCTGTGTTTTATCGGCTAAAAACTTGGTCAAGTGATATTCACAGACCTGTTTTAAATCCGACTTTTTACCATCAAGATAGTTTTGCAGAGATCGAAACAAACGATAATCTGATGCTGCAAGATCTGGACTATACGGTGGATACATCGAAATTTCTAAGCCAAGCTAAAAAATGGTTCAATTTCATTACGCGTGAGCAATGATTCGCAGATGGAAACTCGATTCATCAAATTTTTCTCTGTTCAATCATGAGGCACCCAAAAATCGAGTTTCTTTTTGTATCCATCCTTCTGTAAATGATCCAAAATGATTGAATGGTGAATGCTTAAATGTTGATTTGCATTATTTCATCGACTTTTTCAGTGATTGGTCGACCAGAACGAGGTGCATCTTTAACCCTTAACACTCCAATGGCTCCTCTGAGGGGACATTAAAAATTGGCAGAATATTATTCAAAATAATTTTTACATTGCAATGTTTGTATTTAAGAAGCTAGTAAGAATTGAAGTGTTGCTCGTACAATTAATAGTAACAAATTTGATATGGACGAAAGGAAACGACCACGTACAATGGAATTATCGGAGAACAGAAAAATGTTTCGAGTTAGGAATTAAAATTGCTTGGAGTGCAAAGGGTTAATATCTAAATTTCCAAAACGGAAGCGAGCAACCCATCTACATGCTGTTGCATTTAATAAACCATCTTGACCGTAAAAACAACAAATTTGTTCCCGGGCTTGTGCAGCGTTTTTGCCTTTTTCGTGGTAAAATTGCAAAACATTTTTTCAGAAATTTCACTCATTTTCACAGAAATATTACTTTCGACACGATTAACGAAACACAAAACTGTCTGCATGAAAATTGTAGACTAAAATGTCACTTCTCAAGTGCTCGCGAGTATGACGCAATCTGATTAGTGTTGCCAGATATATGACATCAAACAACATCCAATGACAAAAATCTCTGCTATACTTTTCCGATTATCCAATATATACGACTACGTCGTACATAATTGTCGATCTTTTTCTAAATTTGTGTGAATATATTGACTTCAATCGATATTTGTGTCCTTAATTACACAGGAGAAAATCAGTGAATAAGGAAGAATTTGTAAAATGAATTTGACATGCGACGAAGGAAACGTATGCGTATAAAAAGCAATGAGTGAAGAAAATAGATGAATGTTGAATTATCGATTTGCATTGAAAGTTCATTGTTAATTGTTCCCTGTTCATTGAAAGTTTTATGCGTGATGTGGACCGTTTATTTTGAAAGTGGTGTAAGTCCTTTTTTTAAAAAAAAAGAGATATGACGTAATTTATGCTTAATTTAGTGTAAACTTTTTGTTTATAACTAGTTAGTATTTAATATCTTAAAAAATGCCTCTGCTTTGTTCAATTTAAAATTGGCCGGTAAAAGAAATTGCGTAACCATTGATTATGAAAGTGGTGTAAGTCGAATTTCCATAGACAGAAAAAATGGCATTACGAAAAAAGAATTTCCTGTACACACCACAGGATTATTATGATGTTATAAACCAATGTAGACAACATTATAAATTTATTTTACACGAAATGAAACGAGAGAATTTCGTTTCAACAAAAAATCTACATAACGCAATTAAAAAACAGATAAGAAGAAACACTAATGGAGAAAAGTAAATTGGTTGCAAATATGTTGGATGAGATTTTGCAAAAGTGCATCGTATACTATTTTATACAAAACATCACTGGAGGACACAGAATTTAAGACTCTAAATTTATCACCTGCATGTCGGGAAGACTGCTAAAATTTGAAAAAATCGCCTTGGCGCCTTTGTATCACGATGCCAGGCCTATTACATACGAAAAATATAAGGATATGCAGCAGCTATTACCTTAT
>CM052093.1:8580820-8601458 GCA_028453745.1 Agapostemon virescens | reverse complement strand
TGCTCTCTTGCTCTCTTGCTCTCAGGGACCAGGTACTTTCGTGGTACCCGCGATGGCACGGCTGGTCAAGTCCGGATTCCGGTGACTAAAGTGCCTTCCTTCGCCCGCCGCACCATTTACATAAGCGTGGACCTGAGGTACCGCCGCGCACTCGGCTATTTGCCTCCCAAACGCGGCGAAAAGTACCTCTTCAGAAGTATCCTCGAAATCAAACTGATTCTACTGAATGGATGCTTGGTTTTCAAAGATCTTAAGGGGGGAATACACTTTAGAGCGCCTAAAAAATAGTGACTTTTAGGAATTTTTTTCTCAATAACTACAAAGCGAATCATTCTCAAACTTTCATGATATTATGTTCTATATTTAAACAATACAAAAAAATTTCTATTTTATTGATTAATGTATTTTTTTCGCGATATTTATAAATCTTCACAGCTCTGCGCCACGCGCATCGTCAGTTTGTGTACATCTTAGAGCATCTAATTTTCATCTGAAACAGGAAAACAAAAGTTTTTTTTAATCCTTATAAAATTATCTCGTCGATGAACTAAAAAAATTCCAACAAAAAGTACAAAAATGCAAAAATTTCTAGCTTTATTGAAAAAGTTACGATTTTTCGCAAAAAATTTCGACGTTATAATGTAAATTGAAAGGAAAAAATGCAACTATTTAGGAATTTTTTTAGTTTATCGACGACATTTTATCATTACCTAACGAATAATCGCCTTAGGAGCTCAATTGGTCGAATAGATCGTTCTGTATCGTGTACACAAGATTCAGAAATATGATATTGAGAAAAACGCGTTTAAAGTTGTTCGACTGTTAGAGTAGTAGTTATTGAACACTTACTTCTGGTGGAAACTAATCCGCTATACCAGGGCCATATAGTAAGCCTTCTGTGGCTTCAAAAAATTCATTTTACTCCATTTGGTGCATCCTACGAGAGATTCGTACCTTTTTTGTGCTGCTTTGTCTGCGGCGTTCCTGTCTCGTTATGCGCTGTACGTCATACGTATCGGCAAAGAATTTGCATTGTTGCCCGATATTAATATTTAATACATTCATTATTTTTAATATAGTTGGGTAGCCCTCGTTAAAAATGCCAGCCGCAATAAAGGCGGAGGTTTCGATAATTTTTGCTCCGGAATTTAGATGCTTTGGATTTAGGCGCCAAACCGATGAATTGAAACTTTCATTGCAATTCTGTGTGTGTCCACCTAGACACCTGGTTAATAAATTCTCCTTTGAAAGTTCTTCATATATCGGTTTTAAATGTTTAAGGACATCTGGGTGAAGTGGACTAGGATGATTAAAATTATCTAATTCACCTTTCGCTTCAGCTTTGCGCCACTTGCACCTGACGCTTACCTGTTCGGCTAGCTGTATCTCCCAAAATACATAAAATTTTGCTCCGTAACTTTATACACGTATTCTAGACACATACTGGAATCAATTTCAAACAAAAAAAAATCGAAAATTTTCATCTTATAAAGTGTATTCCCCCCTTAAGAGAGTCTTCTCATTTACGTCGTTGGGAAAAATTGATTCCTTTTGTACATTTCTTAACACGTTCCGTGCCAAGCCGTTTTTGCCCAAACTCTCGTTCAGGGTTCAACAGGAACCAACACGGTTCAACATTTGATGTTTTGACTAAAAATTGATATATTATCACACAAAATTTTGTTACATCGTCGGTCTCTAAATAATTAGTTTCTATGCTGTATTTCTTGCAATGTCTCATTCTTTTGGTGGAAATATATTTTATAGAATTAAATTTATCATAAAGTATATGTTTTCAGCGCATTAAATAGATACGTCTGCATGTACCATTTATGGTACATGTGGTCTGAAGGTCAAGTTTAACGTGTACCATAAATGGTACAACGGGTTAGGTATACAGTAAAATTTGTTCATGTGTTACTACGTTTTCGAGAAAATCTACTTGGTACACGTACAGTCGGTCACGAAAATATTCGGACACATTATAGAACGGAGTAACTTCTTTAAAATTGGACCATGCAATTTGAATTACTTTTTAGATAGTAAAAAGATAACGTTTACTAGACAGAATGTGAAAAAATTTTTTGCGAAAACTGCAATTGGTTGTTACGATTATGATAAAATAAATTTTGCACGTCTTAAAATTTTAACTGCCCAACCAACAACCTCAAAAATCCAACGAAATCAAAGTAATTTATTTAATGTAGAAACAATTGAAAACTTGAAATGTACGACACAAAGTTATCCTTCAACCTTCTTCAATTCTCCATGTCTGAACTAAATTTAGTGCAATGAATATATTAATGTACAAATTTATTTTTAAACATGGACAAACAATTCTGTCACCCATATATGGGTGACATAGCAGTCAAAGTGTTAATCTGTCATCGTCCTTATGAACCACAAACAAGGATTGTCGTTTATTTCTCGAAAATCCACCATCAGCTTTGACTGCCAAGATCGCACGTTGTACAGAATTGCAAGACGAACAGATGTAAGTAAAGACAGGGAAAATTGCAGTTTTCAACTATAGCTGTAAGAAATCTAGAGATTCTTACACCTCTGTTTATAGCATGATCCTGCATCAACTGATTTCGATGAAACTTTCAGCATGCATGTAAGTTACCGAGATATACAAAAATCACTGCTTAAATTTACGTTGAAAGCTCAGACAAACAAGTTTAAAAGCTTTATCGTCTTACTTCTTTTACAATTCCAAACAATTGCAATTTTTATTTAAAAAGTTGTCGCATATTGTCTAGTAGGCTAGTTCTTCTATCATGTAAAAAAAATTCAAGTTGCTTCATCAAATTTTGAAAAAGTTATTCCGTTTTAAAAAGTATCCAAATAATTTCCAGAACTATTGTAGATAGAATGGCTATAAAGCGTAAGATAAAGGAAGTGCTTGTTATTCAAGAATTTCATTAACTTAAAAATTGTTGCAAATTATGTGCATGATTTTTCAAACACAATCGTGCTCTTGTGATTAAATTTCTACGTACATTATCCAAAGTATTGTTTTGCAATTTTATTCGTTCAAAAAATAATAACACCGACAATGTTTAAAAATGTTGTTGTTTTCAAACATAAAAACAATCTACGGTGCATCGGTTGAGTTGAGATTTGTAGAGTATACGCATACCGAATAGATTTTAAAAGTCGTTTTTCTTGAAAACGAAGTCTGAAATGAAAAAATTTTATTCTGTATTTATCACTTATTTTTTTAACATAGAATCAGCCTCTATCAGGTTGTACCACCAGTGACATAGCACCCTTTACATGAGCAGTGCGGGAATCGCAAGCAGTACCTTTTGCCAATATTTCGGTCTTTTGTTTTCAATAAAATGTTAACGCATTTAACGATACTTTATTTTTATAAAATACAGTTTTATATTAGAAAACAAATTTAACGAACACAAATATATTTGGCGCGCCGTGTTGTTTCTCAGATAATATTGCAAAAGTGTACGTCAGGAATTCTGTACGGCAGAAAGATATGATAACTATAATAAATGTCTTCAAAACCGCATATTTCTCCGGGTATTCTTGGAGAGTCCATGGAAAGTCGCAAAGTACTAAAGGAGTTAAAATACATGTATGTAACGTTACAGCGAGTTATAAACTTAATTATTACGTATTGTCTTACAACAAAGATAAGAATTAATTTATTTAGACTTTGTCCGATATTATTGCAATATTCGTTCTGCTAAAGAAAGTAATTCAATAATTGTTCATAAAAAGATTTTTACAATTTCAGTATCTGTAAAATAAGCAAACTGAAAACGGTCTTTAACCAGTATTAGTAGAATTAGTGTTATTAATTTTGTAAGAATAACGAAGTTATGGATCTTTGAAGAATACTCATGAACGAACCTTATTTTCAAGACAATAATTCTTCTTAATCAACTTTCAATTTTGAAAGAATTTCCGTAAAACTAACTGCTATCGCATGAACCAAAGACTTTAACAAATGTTGATATACTTTCATTTTTTAATTGTGAAACAATTTCCAAATGTGAAAACAAAGTCTCACATATCAAAACTGGAAATTGAAAATACCACCATTTCACATAATCCAGCACTTCGTAACAATTTGTAAAATGTTGAGAGACAAGTTTGAAAAATGGTGGCGAATGTGTAATTAATTAACACTGTGAATGACGCATCTTCTAGAAGTACGAAACGAGAATATTTATCCAGATACATAAATGAATTTTTAAATTAACGTATCGAGAGTAGAAAATTAAGTTAAGATTTGAAAAATACTAGAAGGGTGAAGAAATATTTATAGTAGCAGCTCAAATATTTTTTACTTAATGCTATAAATTATTTTGATTATATGAATAATTTTTTGAGCTGCTGGAGGCGAGCTAAAAGTATTGATAAAACTGTTACTTAAAATACTGAGCATTGCTGGTCACTGATCTCAGATTTTGTATTTAAAGATTTTTTCGTTGATATTTCTTCTAAAACTTTAAAGTTTCCCTTACGTAACGTCGTTTTTGTTGCATTACATAAAAGTATAAAACGAGAATTGATTGAGGAACTCTAACATAATTTAAAGGATATTAAAATAGTTTAAATTCCATTCATGGATCTTGCAGACCAATCCGTGCATTGGACGATTAAAATTGGTAAAATAATAAAAATTCATTTCATATGAAACGGCTGAATAACTTTCATCATAATGCAACCATATATTATAATAAAAATTAAGCAAAATCAAGCTAAATTTAGTCTTATTAATCTTATGATGCAACGCACGTGAGTCATTGTCTGTGCTCGTCGTGTTTAGTATTAAATTTTAAACTTCAACTACTTAATTAAAGGGGTATGCAAACTTCTAGACTTGAAAAAATTGGACACTGATTTTGTCGTTTCTTAAAGTTTTAAATATATGAAACATTGTGGTTTCATTTATTTTAAATTGATCAGTGCAGCAAAACTACATATTCGAAGATCTTCAATTTTTTAAATATATTCATTTTTACAACATCATACAATTTAAGAATGTATAGAATACAACGTATTATTTGAAAACGTTGCAAAATTTAATGTAGCCTGAAAAGATAAGGGATGATAAATGGCTGCCGAAGCTTAAAAAACAGTAATACTAGAATAGTGAGCAGGATGAAGCACTTAAAAGTGTAAAACTTCATGAAACCATAATCGCTAATACATTCAGAAAACTCTCTCCTATACTTCCACGGTAAATTATAATCTCCAACATTTTCAAATATCACGGTAATACACAAAATTTGTCTTTCAAAGAAGGAAGATGATACAATCCGCTTTCCAAATACTGTTCACGATAAAACAAACGTTACAAAGAAAGCATACTGGTGACCAAAATTCATTCAAATATAAATGCTATCATGTGTGTCAATTATTATGTACTAGAAATAACTGATTTTCAGAAATGAACTTTGGACTTTCAAAAGATTTACTGTTTCTAGTCAAGTCGAGTTACAGAGTTAACTTTAGAACTACCAAGTAATAAATCCGATCGATCTATATTGCTTTGTAATGACGACAAAATTGCATCCATTCTGTCTCGTACAATTTTTATCGTAATGTCTGCTTCAATGAAGAAATTCATTCGAAACTTTCTGGTGAAAATGTTTTTATAACTTCAGTACTTGTGAACAAAAAAATCAGAAACCAGTCATTTTGACTTGTTCGGTAGTTCTAGTGTTAAAACGATGCATCTGGATGTGTAGTAAATAATTAGAATTACGGTAAGTTTTATTTCAATTTATACAGCCGCTCGCAGTGAAGTAGTTATAAATAAATAAAATTGTTTACAAATTATTCAATTTCGACGGTATCATTGACTACGAATCTTTACACAAAATAAAAATAATCTACACATATTGCAATGACCAGGAGTCCTTTAGCGATTTCTTTTTCTCGATACATCGTCGTTCGCCACCAAAAGGGTTACCGCTCGATAGGTTCAGTATTAAATTAATTTGATTTCGCCAGAATTATTAACACATTGCGTAATGGTGACGAGATATCTCGTCTACAGCAAGCCGAACGTTGTGGCCCGGTGACGACATATCTCGTTTTCATGTTTTTTCGACTGAATCGATGCCTTAAGGAACTGAAAATAAATATTCTTGTTACGTTACCAGGGTAACAAAGTCACTAATAATAGGCAAAGGCAAAAAGAAATTGCCAACCAAAAAAAAATTGTAAAGTCTGCTTGTCCAGTGGAAAAGAAGCGAAATTAGATATAGTTGAACATTGTGCCAGAAACCAATGCACAAAGGAGAATGCTTCACCAGATATCATACTGTAAAGCATTACTCCAGTGTGTAAAATAAATAATAGGTAAAATGTGAAAAAACCTACATAATAAATAGATATATAAAAAATATGCATATAGTAATATTTAAGAATACCTTATGTGAATATAATACCAAATGCGAATTAAAAAAGTGCATATATGCATCGTACAAAATATTTCTGGAGCGCCGAAAAATCTGCGGGCCCTGGAAGCGCGTTGAGCGAGCCGAGTGCCGTGCGCAATGTGTTAAGTTTGTGTTTCGGCATTTGACATGCTAATAATCCGTTCGCTGATACGAGTAAGAGTATCGAATTTTCTGTAATTTTTGTTCGTTTAAATTCCGCGATCTTGTCGCCAGTAATTGGAGAATCGAGAATCGCAGCTATTCGAAAGAATCGTTGGTCCTGGCAATCGTCAGAGTTAATTTACCACCGGAGTGAAGTCATTAAGGCATGGGAATGCACTTGCACGTATTACCCCTTGTTAGATTCACTTTACTGGCTCCCTCAGTATTTCATGCCTCACGTGGAATCTCTGTTACGTAGGATACGGGTTTATGAATCCTCGTAAGATGTTATGCAAGATACGTGAGTGAGCCTCCCGTGGCTCTTGACTTTGGTACCGTCAATGGTATTCACGTACGCTTTGTACACATGTCGATAGCCAAGCGGTTACCTCGAACGTGAACGAACTCATTTACGTAGCCGGTGAGTTACACCGTCTTGTGGTGTTTCGCGTGTAGGTAGGTCGCACGGAATGCCGCTATCTAAATTCTGAATCCCATAAGAGTTCCGACATGGCCACTTTAACGTTTCAGCTCGTGTGCTGGATTGTACTTACGAGCTTGCTCACTGTACTCGACGATGATGCACCGAGCTTCTATTGTTTTCTATTATATCTTCATCTCTTTTACAAGAGAAACATTAACCCTTTTCCAAAGAACGTCGTGTCAGACTCGTGACTACAATTTTAATCCTCGAATAGCGGTTCCTTTTCAGAATTGTAAAATTCTTCATTTCTCAAGATATGGACCGTTTATTTTGAAAGTGGTGTAAGTCCTTTTTTTTAAAAAAAAAAAAGAGATATGACGTAATTTATGCTTAATTTAGTGTAAACTTTTTGTTTATAACTAGTTAGTATTTAATATCTTAAAAAATGCCTATGCTTTGTTCAATTTAAAATTGGCCGGTAAAAGAAATTGCGTAACCATTGATTATGAAAGTGGTGTAAGTCCAATTTCCATAGACAGAAAAAATGGCATTACGAAAAAAGAATTTCCTGTACACACCACAGGATTATTATGACGTTATAAACCAATGTAGACAACATAATAAATTTATTTTACACGAAATGAAACGAGAGAATTTCGTTTCAACAAAAAATCTACATAACGCAATTAAAAAACAGATAAGAAGAAATACTAATGGAGAAAAGTAAATTGGTTGCAAATATGTTGGATGAGATTTTGCAAAAGTGCATCGTATACTATTTTATACAAAACATCACTGGAGGACACAGAATTTAAGACTCTAAATTTATCACCTACATGTCGGGGAAGACCGCTAAAATTTGAAAAAATCGCCTTGGCGCCTTTGTATCACGATGCCAGGCCTATTACATACGAAAAATATAAGGATATGCAGCAGCTATTACCTTATATACCTCCTGTGCATCATGAATATTTCAAAACACTGCCACATGAAAAGCATAAATAATTAATAATACCAATATCTTGTGTTAAGTTTAACAATATATAAATATAATTAACGTTCAAAATAAAAAATACTAATTCTATTTTATTTCTTGTTATTATTTATAAACAAAATTGGATTAATATGAAATATATTTTAAGTGATATTTGTTATTTCAAAATTGAAATTAAATGATATTTACAATTAACTAATTATGAAAATGGTGTAAGTCCATTTGCAGCCTGAAAATATATATTATCTTAGTTAAATTCGCCTAAAAGAAATTTATATAATCAAATTACATATTGATAAATTAGTACAAACATTCCCAGACTTCACATAATTAACCTATATTTATTAATTGTCAGATCTGCTAACATTTCATTTTCTCGAAACAAGAAAATGGACTTGCACCACTTTCAAAATAAACGGTCCATATTTCTGGTAAAGCTACTGGTCTTTCTGATATTCCTAATATAACATCTTGTTCAGTCAATTCGATAGCAAAGAATCGAGTAATTGTTACAAGTTATCATTATTGTTAGAGTTATCGTTAGAATTGCCAAGCACTAAACGCGATTAATATGATATTGCTATATAATAATACCGTAATTGGATTCGTTGAGAGTTTTCTATGATTTAATAATACGTAGTCGACCAAAGAAGTTTATCAATCCTTTGCACTCCAACGGTAACTCTCAGGCAACACTGAAAAATAGCTGCAGCATTGTTTAAAACAATCTTTACGTCACTATGCTTGTGTCAAAGAAATTCGTAAGAATTTAATCGTTGCAGAACGGGTAACAGTGAAAAACCCTAAATACATAAGATGAAATATATCGTGTAGAATGAAGATATTCTGGGTCCGATAAAATGCCTTGGGGTTGGATTTAAAACAACTTCGAGTGTAAAGGGTTAATTTCTTCGAGAAAAAATTAATATAATTTCAATAGTTACCCAAAATGAAAACAGGAATTAATTGTTTCTAGTTGAATCATTCGGTAGTTCTAGAGTTAACAACAATTTATTAAATATCTATATTATTATCATACAATTGTTATAGTGTTATTCATAAGCATTTATAAAATAAAGGATTAAATGGTTAGGTGTACTACAATTTATTTTACGCTTGCAGTGATTAAAACAACTTTGTCGGTCGTCATTTGCTAAATGAGAAAGATAATTTATATTTATCGTACCGGTGTATGTTCTCGAATGGCTCCGAATCGACACCAGTAAAATAAAATTTTATTTCGGTTCAATGGAAATTAATGGCAAACATAGTGAGTTAATTCTGCTCGAAAGCTTCGTCATGAGTCTGATTCGATATTATAATATAAGAGGTTAATAATGTACGTTCTGTTAACTCCATACTGGAATTTTCATTAAACTGTACTAGAAACTGTAATTACGTATAGTTGTACGATCTAAACTTAATCTTGTTAAATTACTAGCAAGCCGATTACCTTTTTACAAAGGATCCACATATTTTTTGTTTTTGAAAATAAATTTTAACCCTTTGCACTCGAAGCTGTTTTAACTGAAAAACTAGAACACTTCTTTTGAGTTAGGATATTTTCATTCCACTTGAATTATTTTACCCCATGTATATATGGTTTTTCACTGTTATTCGTCCTTACAACTCTTAAATTTTTATCGATTTCTTAAATACAAAGGTAGCTGTGTTCAAATTATTTTAAATAATAGTGTGCCAATTTTTCGTGGCGGTTCAGAGTCGTCACTTGAGTGCAAAGGGTTAAATATTTATATGTTAAATATCATCTTGCGTCGATGTCCATTTATTTAACACGAGATGTTTTTGAATGGCCATCTGGGAGATAAACAATTCTTAAACAATGACCAATTGGCTGACGACTGATTTCGATCAGAGATAATTACCATTAATCTAAGTCAAGTAATTTTGCACACTTTCTAAAAATCTGTTCTTCTTCGAGATCTTTCCACCCTTCGCATGTAATCTTAACACTAAACCCGCTAGTGCAGGTCAAATGATCGTTTTAAGATTTTTGATTTTATAATTGATGAAGTTATAAAAATGCTTCCGTGAAAAAAAATTCGTATGGCAATTTTTAATGGCGCTTTATTGGCGCCATTCGAGTGCTAAGATTTAATAATCGATGTATAAAAAGCATGTTCGTCTAAATCAAGTACAGTAGAGAAGAAAACATACTAGTCTGTGAAGCTATAGGATCTTGCGATCTTTAAAATAAAATCCTTTTTAATAATGTACCGAAATTTCTTTTTTACTATATTTAGAACTGTAAATACATATAAATTTGTTTAAACTGTCAGTCACTTGTAATGGATTCAAAGTACGAAATGACCCTTGGATTAATCCTTGAATGGAAGAATTTGGGTTCGTTTTGATTCAGGGTTTCAATATTTCTCCAAAGCTAAAATTTCATAGCAACCTCTTCGAAGTATTGTTAACCCTTTGCACATCAAGCAGTTTTAGTAAAAAAATGAAGACATTTTTTAACGTAGACTAATCCCATTGCCCACGGTTCATTTCCATTCGTGTATATAAAGTTCAATAATAACGAAAGCTAAAATTTCATATTAGTTTCGTTAAATCATTGTCAATCCTTTGCACTCCAAGCAAATTTGATTCTAAAATCAAGACATTTATTGATCTAGAATAATTCCATTGTCCACAGTTAATTTTCTTACGCGTATATAAAGTTCAATACAATTATTCATACGGGCAATTCTTCGAGTTTGCCGATTTCTTAAATGCAAACTCAGTGATCTAAAAGTTGTTTCGAAGAGTAGCATGCCAAATATTAGTGTCGCCTTAGATGAGCCATTGGAGTTCTAAGGATTAATAGCCTCAGCAGAGTTAATAACTAATTAAATAATTTTTCTCCGTTAAGTGTTACACACAGAAGCCAAGAATATAGCTGATAAAAAGAAATATCTTTAACTGACGAAAGTAGAGTGGGGGAAGAAGGATAGCAGCCATTAACAGAGGTTGTCCAAGTCGACGGTTGGCTCTCCCCAAATTAAAGTCCGGAGGTACCGTTACGGCGGGCCCATGATTCGCGAATATCTACATCGAATTTTAAACGTCCCCACCACCCCATAATCGCGCATACAATAGCGTTACCAACATCGGTGACGAAACTATCAGAGTATTTTAAACGAATCTCGTCGTGTCCGTTCAAACGGTAACCAAAAGGCGGTGCCAACGAATCGGTATTTCTGTAAAAAAATTTCGCTGACGGATTCGAATTTCGATCGATTACACGCGATATCTAAAATCTAGCTCCTAATTATTCCTTATTCTTAACCGTACATCCGGAATCGCGGCAGCATTAGTTTGCTCTCGGTATGAAATGACAACCGAAACGGTCGCATTCGAGAGGAACGGTAATCTCCGTACATGATCTTTCGTGGAAACAAAGACTTCTGGACTTCTCTTAGGTGTGCCACAATAAAAGACAACGATCTGAACTCTGTCTCGGGGCCGAAGTGAGCGCGACAGTAGTCTGCGCGCTGCCGGACAACGGTAATTCGGTTCTGTGTCAGCGAAAGACGATTCCGCTCCTACTGGCCGAGGAGGAAAACCGTGAGTCATGACGGTCCTCGGTTGTTGATCGTTGCTAACGCCTACGAAACAACTGGCTACCTTGTGAGTTCGTTTGACGAGGCTAGGATTCATGCGCGTGACGCAGCCTAACGAGGATTGCGTTTTCGAGAAACGGGTGTGCTGTATACCCGCGTGTCTGAGCTTCACACGATGTGCGTCTACGCAGGTAAACGTATCTCTCCGGTTGCCCTCCTATCTACCTGCCTACCTACTTACTCAACAACCAACTTATTAACCAACCAATCAACAAACCAACCAACCAACCAACAAACCAATGAACCAACTAACCAACAAACCAATGATCCAACCAACCAACCTACCCACCTACCTACCTATATACCTACCTACCTACCTAACTACCTACCTACCTACCTACCTACCAACCTACCTACCTACCTAACTCGAAACCAGGCTCGCTTGCTCCCTCGTTCTCCAGTCATTGAACTCGAAGCTCGTTCAACCCACCAGCTGTTTCTTACTACTCCCCCACTGTTCTCCTCCTGCTCCCTCTACTAGCACTCCCCACCGTTCCTCTTCCTGGCCATGGACCATGCCTCGTCCGACACCTCCAGGCCTAGACACCATGCTACTCCCGATTACCGGCTAGACCGAGTGAAGGTAGGAGGTTCTTTTCAAGGTTCTTCTTGAATATCGATTCGGCTACGCGACAGCCGAGGGAAGGTCGAGTAGAGAGGGTCAACGATCGGAATGAACCTGATCGAAGGTGACCATGTATCGAGGATTTCTTTCTTAATCCTCCTCGCTAGTTTCTATGCACTTGTAATGAAATTACCAGGAAATACAATAATATATTAAATGCACCAGGATATACAAGAATTGTCTAATAGGCACCATAATGCATCATAATATTCCAGAGTATACAAAAATATAATAGAATATCCCAGAATACGATAGAACAAAGCAGAATATACCAACATATGACATAACATAACAGAATATACAAGATTATACTCGAATGCACCAGGATATACAATAATATTCTAAAATGCACCAGGATTTACAAGAATTGACTCGGATGTTCAAGAATGCACCATATTATCCCAGAGTATACAAAAATATGCTAGAATATTCCAGAATATACTAGAATAAAGCAGAGTATACTAACATATGACATAACATAACAGAATATGCAAGATTATACTAGAATGCAGCAGGATACACCAGAATGATCTAGAATACACTAGAAGTCACCATAATATTTCAGAATATACAACAACATACTAGAATAACCAAGAATATAGTAGAATAAAGCCGAATATACCAACATATGACATAAGATACCAGAATATACAATATGCTAGAATCTATCCGGAAATACAATAATATATTACATGCACCAGGATATACAAGTGCATAGTTGTGTATTTTGTGCACATTATGCATAGTTGTGGTTGCTTGTTGCCCTTGTACTTGTTACCTTGTTACATGTTAAACGTTCGATTTTTGACAGTAATAATGGGTGTCCCAAAATTAAAGCAATATTTGAATTTGTCGCCATTTTGGCAGTAAATTGTTATCAACCCTGAAAAAAGAACAATTTGACAGCTCAGAATTTAGGATTAGTAAAAATGGAACGTTATACGATACAACAACGTGTTTTCATTATTGAACAATATTTAAAAAATAATGAAAGTTTGGCGGCCGCAGTTCGAAAATTTCATACAAAATATGGTCAAAATAGTGTTTTAACCTTGTCAACTGTGAAAAGATTAATTGAAAAATTCAGGGAGACTGGATCAGTTGGAGACGCTAAACACACCGGTCGTCCAAAGACAAGCCGTTCAAACGTCAATATCGAAGCAGTGCGTGAGAGTGTTGATGAAAACCCAGGAACACCAATTCGGCGTAGTGGACAAGAATTGCGAATTCCAAGAAGCTCTCTACAGCGAATACTCACAAAAAATCTGTGTCTCCATGCTTACAAAATTTAATTAACACAACAACTGAAGCCTAATAACCATCAACAGCGAAGAGAGTTCGTGGAATGGATTATTAAACATCAACAAGTGGATGCTCATTTTTTGAGCAAAATCATCCTAAGCGATGAAGCACATTTTCACCCTGTTGGCTTTGTTAATTTCCAAAATTGCCGTGTTTGGGGTTCGGAGAACCCACATGTGATTGTCGAACAACAAATGCACCCACAACGTGTCACTGTTTGTTGCGGATTTTGGGCTGGAGGCATCGTTGGACCATACTTTTTTTAAAATGAGGCTGATCAAGCAGTAACTGTTACTGGTGCTCGATATCGCGACATGATAACACAGTTCTTTCTGCCGAAATTGGATGCTATTGATGTGGCCAATATGTGGTTTCAACAAGGCAGTGCCACATGCCATACAGCCAGTGAAACAATTCAATTACTGCACGAGACATTTCCTGGTCGTGTACTCTCTCGTTTCGGTGATCAGAATTGGCCCCCTAGATCGCGTGATTTAACACCATTAGATTTCTTCTTATGGGGTTATTTGAAGTCAAAGGTCTATGTCAACAAGCCCACAACTACCCGTGCATTACGAGAGGAAATTAAACGCTGCATCAACGAAATTCAGCCACAATTATGCAGGAAGGTCATGAAAAATTACAACAAAAGAGTGCGTATGTGCCAGCAAAGCCGTGGAGGCCATTTGCCCGATGTGCTATTCCATAAATAACCCTATCCTATGTACTTTATGATTCAATGAACAAATAGCAATCTAAAGACTAAAAACTGTGGTTTCTATTTAATTCAAATCTTGCGTTAATTTTGGGACACCCTTTATTAACACTTTACCGACCGGACGCCTATTATTAGGACTTTCAATAGTTGCACTGTAGGCGCGAAAACCGAGGCGTTTCTTTAGACCTAGGCCATTTTCATTTCATACGATTTACTTAATTTCATGGATATGGGGTCTTGTAATAATATCTGTCCTCTCAATGATTCAATTTTTACAAATTTCTTAGATACAAGCATAGTGATGTAGAAATTGTTTTAAATAATTATGTGGCAACTTTCTGCGGTGCCTCAGAGTCACTACTCGGGTGCTAAGGGTTAATTGTAACCGAATGTAGAAAAGAAAATTCAATTTTCTAGCGTCAGCTATTTATTGTATGGTAGAGGTATATTAACCTAATTATAGAAGCAACATGTATTCATTCAGTTACTAATATCAATAGATATGTTCCAATTGTAACAATTCAGCAATGCCTAAATGGAAAAGAAGTCACCTGCAGTCAGGAACAATAATTACAGAATCTATTGAATATAATTTTGTACATTGTTGACGAATTGAAAGAATATTTATGTACGACCCAATGCAATATAAATGCTATCATGCGTGTCAGTGATCGTGCATTAGAAAAGACCGATTTTCAGAAGTGAACTCTGACTATCAAAAGATTAACTATTTTTGGTCAAGTCGAGTTACAGAATTAAAACTATGCATCTGGACATGTAGCAAAAATAATTAGAATTATGGTAAGTTTCATTTCAATTTTTTAGGTGCTCGCAGTGAAGTAGTTGTAAATAAATAAAATTGTTTACGAATTATCCAGGTTCGACTGTTTCATTAATCTTTATACGAAATTAAAATGTTCTGCACATGTTGTAGTGAACAGAAGCCCTTTAGGGATTTCTACTTTTCCTCAATGGAATTAGTAGATCCAAAGTAATATATTGACACTTTCAAATTTGTTTAACCTCTCTGATACTTTAAATCAGTGCTACTTATTTTTGTTACGCATACATAAAATTTATAATTTATTTAGTAAAGCTTCTTGCGTTAATCTAAAGTACGGAATTCTCTTAAGTATAACAAGGTTCGAGTCAAAAAATATACAACCATGATAATACTAAAGAAACATGGATTGGTTAAAAGACCTAAAGAAAGCAGTAAAGTTACCTTTCATGGATTTTATAGAGATATATATTAAAACTTGGGAATGGCACGACTCTGAGGCATTAGTAAAAATTGCAATATCTTTTTTCAAAACAGTGTGCATATTACCAAATTCGTCTGTAATCTATAAATTCCTAAAATTTCAACTGTAGAACGAGGTTTAACGTGTACCACATAATGAAAAAAAAATTTCACACAGTAAAAATGTTAAATGTTGGAAGAAATGCCTTAATTTGTGGAATTAAAATTACTTCGACTGCAAAAGGTTAAATCTCGTTAGAAACAGTAAGTAAAATTATTAGAAATATTTTTTAAAATTGTGACACATCAAATTCGAGAAGTTTCGTCTGAATCATCAACATGTTATTTCGTTTATGATTATTTTAAATCAGTGAAGTAATAGAAACGTTGAATGTGAAATCATTGTGACAAATCAAATTCGAAAAGCTACGATGGAAACTTCAACATGTTATTTAGTTTATAAAAGTTCGAATAATAAAATAACATTGTTAACTGTAGTTTGAAAGCAAACGCAACGAAATTTTTGCTGTACTTCTGTCGCGTGAAATTCCTTTATCATTTTACATAAAATTCATAGTCCAGTGATTATCAATAAGACGCGGACAGAAGTTTTCTTTTTGTGAAACGGAACATGTAAATGATAGGGTTGCTGAAACGATTAATCAGGATTTATAAAACCGAGAAAGGGGAAGGCTGCGCGCAGGTTCAACAATCTAAACAAATGGCGGCGTAGTGGAAGGATCAAGATTGCTATTTAGATCGTTCGCAGGAACGCTGAAGAGCGCAGTTAGTAATGTGACCGTGTCACGAATGAACTTGTCGTTGCAATAAACTACGGTATGCGCAGTCGTTTTTACTATAAAATAATTCTTCCATTCTATTCCCACGTCCTGCATAAATCTCCCGTCCTATCATCCGTGTTGCGTTTAAATCATTCTAACCTGAACCGCGAGAGAGAGGTCCTCGGGTGTATATGCATTTAATCTTGATCGTAGCTCACTTACGAAGGTTAGACACGTTTGCAAAGTTTTCGTTAGATATTAATTCAGCTCTCCTCGAATCCCGAGGAGAGAGAGAGCGAGAGAGAGAGAGAGAGAGAGAGAGAGAGAGAGAGAGAGAAGGTCGCGAACGAGTTCAATGAACCGAACAGCTCGCACGTGAGTCGCCGGTACGTCCGATCCGCAGCTCCACGGATTTATTTGCCGTCCTAGGGTAAACATTTCTTAACAAAATTATTGCCAGAGGAACGGAGGAAATTTTCTTGATGCGCAAACATGATTCGCAATCAGGTTGTCGCCAGGGCCGAGATTGACGATTCCCCGAAGATCACCGGGCAGAACCTTTTTGGCCTGGTACATTGTCGTAAATTCGAATTCACGTCAGCTTGCCAAAACTTCGGTAGCTTCTACCGAATTTCCGTTCTGGTCTTCAGTCCCTCGAAACTTCGCTTCTCAGACTTTGCGACACGGTTTCCGTAGCATATGAAGCTCTTCTTGCAAGATAATACTACCAAAATGACAGATTTATGTACTTCGGAAAAATTGTCTTCGAAGAGCTAGCGACGCTATTACGCAATAGTTTCTAATCCGAAATTGATGGAACGTAATTGCCTATTAAATAGGTAATGCGCGTAATTGAGAACAAATCCGATTTCACCGGATCTGCTTACACGTTTACGTTCACGATCCCTCTGAATACTCTTAACCGCGACCGCAAACAGTCGATAAATCCTGTGGAAAGCTTCGAATACCTTGTCTTCTGAAATGACCCATTATAAAGACCTTACGAACAATATTTCATATCAATGTATTAAGTGTGTATCAAACTAGTTGTATCGATATACATTATTCACGTACAAACTTACGCAGATTGTCGTGAAAAGGCTTTTGCAAATGTTTCTTCATTCCGGTTTGAGCCGAACAGTTTTTATAATGGTTATGACTAGGCTGCGGATTTTGTTTATTTATGACAACAATTTTTAAATATCGACGCATCTATGTAGCTTAATAAAACTACAAAAGAGAGAAACATTGTTACGTTAAATAAATCTAACGGAGCGACAAGCTTGAAATTGATAAAATTTGTATCTATTCATATGTACGTTTTAAACTAATTTGTTAAATCTTCTTGTTTCTATTTGCATGTTACTTACCTGCGAATATTTATTCATTTAGCAGCAAAGGTAATTTTAAACATGAACTAACAATGATCTCTCGGTAACGTAATCCAATTATTTCATTATGGATTATTTTTTGAAAAACTTGTTTTAATTTTCTTTTTGATATAGGAAAATCATTGAGAATTATGCTAATAGATTTCCTGGTTAATAAACTATTAACTATTGCCTAGAAATTTAGTTTAATTGACATCTGTCGTGAAGCGAGGCGATTGCAAATAATTTATAATATTGAAGAAGAATTTCGCAAAATAATTGACTTGCTATATATTATAGTTGAATAATATACTATAGGCTGCAATCAACTATAAATTATTGATAGAATAAAAATATTAAAAAAGGAGTGAAAGAACATAAACGGACACCTCAATTTGTTACTACTGCATAAACAAAGATTAAAGACTTCATTTCAAAATAATTGGCTGATAAATTACGAAACATATAATTTTGTTTAAAGACAAGCACAATCCTAACTGACATGTATGCGCATGTATTAAATAAACGTTGACAGGTACAATTTCAAATAATTATTATATATTCATTAGACCGTGTTACTTATACATTTATGAAAAAAATTAATAAGTTAAATATAAAACTGCAAGGGTGTTAGCAGTATTTAAGGGCATATTTTAGTTTTCCAAGTCAATTTTTCACCAATATTTGAGTTTTTCAGAAGAATTATTAAACTTTGTGTATCACAAGTTTCTCATGCATCAATACATATGGATATTTCATTCACAAAAATTTAATAATTTCTGAATATATAAAATGTTGTACTCTAAAATCATAAATATTTGAGTCTTCGTGCAAGCAATGCAAATCGAATACATGACAGAAACTGGAAAGACGAAAATTCACGAATTATAGTTAAGAATATACTCTTGTAGGATCAGTAAAAAATGACGCTGAAAGATTAAGTTCGGTATCGTTTGTGTTCAAACTTGTTCACTGCTGTCGAGTTCAGTTATAAAGTGAAAAGTAGATGTTTTAATAAGTAGATTGTTACAAGTACGTAACAATAGTTTCTAATCAAATTAACATGGCTTGTGTATCTATTGACAAGTGATGGATTATGGTATTTAGAAAGTATTGTACTATTTCGTTACAGCGAACTTTTTGTTATCTTGACAAAATAATCAAATTCCAATGCATTCTTCCTTACTTTACTTGATTTCCAATGCTTTCCTTGCAAAATATTTCGAACTTATCTAACTTTCATACTAAAAACGAAAAAGTTGCAACATTTTTCTATTTTTAATTACATTTTTGCTACGCGCAGTTCGGTTGATGTAAATTTCTAAAAATGGAGATGTTATGCATTGTTTATTCATATCCTCTGATCTATTGTCACTAAAATAATCAAAATTTTTTCCTGCAATAGTTTCGGACATATCGTCTGTACAAAATCCAAGATCTCAGCTCAGAAATGCGTTTCTGAAAGAACTATATCATCCAAGGATTTCACTTCGTCGAATAAAATGCAACATAATAAACGTCTGTAATTATAACATAAATATTGATAATTACAAATGTTACAAGTAATAAATTTACAAATAGTATATATTACATAGAATTTCGTTGCTTTTGTCTTTTTTATTATTGTTTCGTATCGGTATTGTTGAACAATACGTTCATTTTCCAAAATCTATGCCAGATTTTCGAAGCTCCGCCTCCACTGTGCAGCGTTAGAAATGGACTTTGCCCTAGGAGCCAATGGACGTTGAATTTTTCTATAGAATTCGTAGACTCCGCAACCATAAATTCTCAGCCGAGGTTTTCGATGGCCCACCAAAAGAGCGAGGCGATTGCGATCGAGTAAACGAGCGCGGATCGTCGTGTCGGCAGGTATTCGATAGCACCGCAAGGGTCATCGACCGCAGGTGCTACACGCTCGTTCGCTCGCTGGTTCGCTTGCTCGTTCAGCTTGTTCGTCCTCGCGGCTTGGCTCGGCCGAAACTTACGGCCCGTTGCCTTCTCTATCTCACGCTCGTAAAAAATTTACAGTCACGTCGGGTTTTCTATGCGCGTCGTCCCGAGGACACTGGCCGACGATAATGGTGACCGTAATTGGTTAGGAATTCGGTTGTTAACAGTCGGAATCTCCGCCACGAAAGCAAGAGTATGCTGCTTAACCGGAATCTCGGGGTGACAATGATCGGGGACCCGTCATGCATACGCGCTCTGGTACATCGTCGAAATAAGAATCGAATCATCGATTCGCGAAACCGTGGCGATACGATAATTTCGTGTTAAATCTGTGGCGCGTCCCTGATCGTTCTAGGAACTCTGTAACCAAATGTTGGCCGTCGACAAATCGATGGGTCCGAGATTAGAGTCATCGAAGATATCGGTGAGCCAACATCCTTCGTCGACGTTAAACAAAAAGACCCGTGGGAGAAGGAGTTAAAGCCGCGTCGGGGCTCCGTGTAACAAGGAAAGTCAACACCTCACGAAACACAACCACTCGGAAAGAAACGTGGAACCGACCGAAGGGAAGCCCCCATATAATATTCAAAGACTGCCGAAAGCAGCGGGTACTTTTGAACAGGTACCCAGTTCCCGAGCCGATTCACCTCGACAAAACAAGGCCGCAGGCCGTTGACCCCCGGGCCACCACGTGGCCAGCGATGTCCCTTTGCCATCAAGCCACCTTGCTCGCTTGATTCAAACCAACCACCCGGCCGTGAACCTAGCCTTCCTAGAGCCACCGTCTTCTACTTTTAACTTGTTCCCGGACCATGTTCTACCTACAAGGATTCATGGCTACCTGTGAACAGAGGCTTGGCCTGCTCACTATGCCCGACTTCCTATTGTAACACTAGGACACGCAAGAATGGAAATAGGAAACCTGTGGAAAAGGCTAGGCTAAGGGCCTGCGCGACCTTGTCGGGTTCTACAAGAAATCCGAAATCTTTCACGTTCTTCCAAGTTCTTTATGCGTAGATA
>CM052093.1:8535821-8568979 GCA_028453745.1 Agapostemon virescens | reverse complement strand
GTCGAATAACCTTATTCCGATATTTTATTCTACAATCATTGAAACTATACAAACTTGCTTTCACAGGAATCGATTTGATAAATTTCTTCGGTTACTATTGTACTAAAAATCGCGCAAAGTCTAAATCAATTAAATCACGTCATTTGTATCAAAGAATTTCCATTAAAACTCTTCCTTAGCCAATTTTAATAATCCCCAAGTTCAGCATTAAATTTTAAACAAACCGCAATAGAAACACACGTATAGCGTACCTACAGTAATTTCGTGCGAATGAACGATTAGCGATTTCAGTGGAGTCGATCAGCGATATCTGGCATCGAAACGGTCGATTCAGGGTCATCGACGTTCCGTCGTTTTCCCTTGTTTTCTGATCGGTATGCGCGGGTGCTTCGCCGCGCTACGCCGACAGGTGAGCACAGAGTACACAGGCGTACATCCACACGCTCGTGTACGTACGTATGTAAGATACAGTTAGGAGTACCGTTCTGAAAATGCAACGGCACGTATCGAGCTGAAGAGAGCGAGGAGAGTGTTCGGCGCTTTAACTGAAACGGCCACGGCGGGAGGCAGGGATCCAGTCGAAGGGGGTATAACGGTAGCGACAAATTCAATGGCACCGCGAGAAGACGATGAAGCACGGGGTACACGAGGTTGCACAGAGGTGCGCGGGTTTCACGCGCAAATGATTACAACCGATAAAGGCATTCTATTTTACGTCGGCTGCCACGAATCCGGCTACCGGCGAACAGCCTCTTTGCAAGCGGGTTAGGTCAAGCCCAGGAATCGCAAGGGGAGTATACACGATGGGAACGACCGGAAGTCGACTTTCCATTAACGTTATCCACATAGTTCCACTGTCATTCGAATTGCCGCGAGTCGCAATTTGTTATCTTCTACCGATAACAAAACAACATTCAAATCCGAGTTGAACGGGAACACACGAATATATGTATTACGTTAGATCGAAGCTCACCTTATGGAGACGCGACGGTTCGCGTTGATCGTCAACGCTCACCCCTTTCGACACCTGGTGACCTCGTTTCTACGATCCCCGTTAATTTTCGCGGAAACTTGGAGCAACGAGAGGCCGTACGATCGAGGCGGTCGCGATCAGGTTGATCGTTGCCGGAGAACAGGCCCGATAAGGGATGAGATTGCAAACTTATCGCTTCCAAGACGGAACAGTCTATCCGACCGAGGAGTATAGGCCGCTAACGGATCGAACGAATAGCGGGCAGAGCGCTCGGTGGCAGCGCTTGCGCGCGTTACCCCTGTATCGCGTTGAACCAATGAAACTCCCTTTCACGCTACCCTCAGGGGATAGAAGATTCCGATGTATTTCGAGCAATTTCCATCAGAAATGTGATCACAGAGATATCGGTCAACGAGTCGGGGCGAGAGTGTCGAAGACTCGACCGGTTTGGCATCCGACCCGCGGTCTGAAAATCTTCGAAAGGAAGGACGTCCTGCGAAGGTTGGAAGGCTGTCCGTGTCCAGTGTGATCCGGGCGGGGTGGTGGCGAACGGTAGTAGCTCAACATCGACTGCCACCTGGTGACGGTCGCTTTAAGCTCGAGCCACTGCTTCCCTGTGAAGTGCATAGCCGAAACGAGTCGTTCGGTTCCGAAACGTCATCGGCACGAGCATTTTCGAAGGATCGAAGGGATCCCGTACGCGACGCGATCGACACGCGTGTCCCGTCCGCGACCTGTGCTCTTTGTGGGGTGTAGTTTCCTGTGTTGCCGCGGTGTGTTGCTTCCGGAAATGAAATAACGAACGGTCACGCATCACCGAGCCAGGATGACGGAGACGACAATGACGTAAAGCCCACGAGGCCAAGTGGATTTTCAATCGTCGGTCGAATGACTCGCGAGAAGTGACCCAACCCGCGACACGCGTGGACCTCTCCCGATTCATGGCCAAACCGCCGTTTGCGATCCTGCCTGAAACTGGTCCGATCCTATGAGCTCGGGATTGCGCGAAACTCAGGCGGATCCTGAGTATCTGGAGCCTTGATCCATGTCCCCGAGAGAGACTGGACGATGATCGATGCAATGAAAGTACCCTGGCGACCTACGATCATGTCCCATAGCAAATCCGCTCGCGATCACAACCTCGAACTGGCGAGGTGTTTGGTGGACGATTGAACTCTTTCCCGAACCTAGCCAGAAAAGACTATTCCGTGTTATCATTTCGACGATCAAGACTACACCTGGTGTCGACCCTTGCTCTCATCTAGATGTAGCTCTCTCTCTCTCCCGTATAATGTAAACCTAGTGACAAGAACACTGTGAAGTGAGTGAGTGAGTGAGTGAGAGAGAGAGAGAGAGAGAGAGAGGGAGAGAGAGAGAAAGAAAAAGAGAGAGAGTGAAGAAAGAGGAGAAAAAGAGAAAGATGACGTTCAACGAGGGGCTCAATGTGATAGACCAGGTGTCTCGAATAGCCCCGCTGCGTTGCACGACACCGTGTTGAACCGGAGCTGGTTGTTCACGGAATATCGACCGAAGGCCGCAGCTACCGAATTAGTCGTAATGAAGGTCGCGAATGAACGTGTGTGCCTCATTCCGTGAGATAAACCGTTCCGATAGAGAACCGCGATATACGCTCTGGTTCAAAAACCGACCAGCAACGAGCCATCGCTAGAAACCTACAAGTTTCGCGAAACGCGCGAGACACACACATGCACACACACACACACACACTCTCTCTCTCTCGTCCAAAGTGTTTTTTCATCGTGATCGTTCTCGACGAGGTTAGTCGCTGCTGCGAGATTCGCTGAAACATCGATGAGAATCGATGCGTCCGGATTAACGAGGGGGAACATTGAAACCGAGAGTGCGGGCTAGATGTAACTCCCTCGAAATACGGTTCTCTGAACGAGACCTACTGACCTATCAACTCGACTCAACCCCTCTCTGACTTTCCGCCCCTTTCCGCCTCTTTTCACAGGTCTCCACCTTTTTTTTCTTACTTTTACCCTTCAACCCGCGGACACCTAATCGGAGCAGTTGTGCGTTAGGATGCGTGCGCGGCCGCGTTTATGCATGTCACATGTTATATCTGTAGATTTAACAGTGTACGCATGGATTTGTGCGTGCGTCGAGTCGTGGACAAGGCGACGTGAATCGAGGCGTGAACGGAGGCGCGGGTGAATCGAAGAGAGTCGTTCTTTGAACGAGACCCACTGACCTATCGACTCGGCCGCTCCACTCCTACCCCCGGCGTCTTTCTGTTCCTCGCCACCCTACTTCTGCCTTTCTCCCCTGCGTGTGCTGGCGGTGCCGCCGCGTACCGTCGCGTCGGTACGTTCGTAATTCTATTTCGTACACCCCTCGAAAGGAGGAACGCTCGAGGTGCACGAAGGGTGGTCGACATCGACCCGCGCGTATTCGCAAGACAAATGAGTGCCTAAGGATTTTCAATCGCTGCGCTTTCACGACCGACCGCTTGTATCTCGACCTTTCTGTTTGTGTTTTCCGAGCGTCCGACACCACGGTGACTCGGTGCGCAGGGTATCCGTACGGGGTTGTTTTACGTTGCTTCTCTGTTTCTTCTCACCCCTCTTCCGACTTTCTCTCTCTCTCTTTCTCTCTCTCTCTCTCTCTCTCTCTCTCCCTCTCTCACTTTCTATATCTATCTCTCTGTTTCTCTCTTGTTCTATCTGTCCGATTCTCTTTGGCGGTTCGCTGTAGGTCGTCAAGTATTGATAGGGTATCGAGATTGGAAGATGACGAGTGCCTAAAATTTTATGCCTTCTCGACTGATTATTGATACACGATACATGGATACGCATGAATTGTCGTCTATTTTTTCGCGTTCGTATCGCACTGTTTTCATGGCGAGTCTCCCCTTTGGTGGACTGTCGTTCTCTCTCTGCTCGCGGAAGAGATCGGTTCCAACGTTCGAATCTTTTCGCGAACAATGCTCGACGCGTAACAGTCGGTAAACAGTGCCTCAGATTATTATCTTCTCTCGACTGATTGACAGAGAAATATAGTTGGTCTGGTTTCCTTTCGCCATCGAAAGGGAACAGAGACAAGCTTGGGAGACAGATTCACAGGGACGCTTTTTAATTTGATCGCCTTTCTTCTTCCTTTCGTAAGTTTTTCATCTATTCCAGGATAAAAAATCTATGTTATCCTTCTCCTAAAGTTTATCCTTCGTCCTGTCACACACGTACACGCGACCGACGATCATCGATCGCAGACTGATCCAGACAGTGTACCAAACATACGAAAGCAGCCTAAATTCACGAAAGAGTGGATCACGCCTTACGTACTCCGAGGATCCGGAATAAGACATCGTCGAGGCAACGAAACTCGTTAACGCGATCGACGAAGACGAGAGAAACCGAACGTTTGCTCGTCACGTTCGCCTGCTTAATCGAATCGTCGAACTTTTACCAGGTCAACGGTGCGATCGATCGACCACGGCGGTCTCGACGGTGCATCTTTAATTTCGCTCGCGGAAGAGATGGAATCCGAAGGATCTCGCGAGGGGAACGAATTCACGAAACCGCGCACAGTTAACAGTGTCGAGGAACTGTCGAACTACGGAAACGAAAGTAATAACAAAAAACAAAGTGTAATAACCAGAAGTTGTTCGAGTTTAGAGCAATACCAGAATATACCGAGCTCTCGAGCTTCGAGCGGCGAGAATGTTGTTAGATCGAGTTTAAACTAAGAGGGACAGCGTAACTCGAAAAGAAAGAAAAAATGGCGGAAAGTGCAGCGAGTCCGGGCTCCGTGCAAGTCGCTGCGAACAGTCCGCAGCAACAGCAACAATCGCAACAACCGCAACAACAACCATCGCAGCAAACGCAACAGACGCAACAACCGCCGGATATAAGCAGCTCGCAGCTGGCGTCGCCACCAATCACGGGCACAGGTACGAATAGGAAACGATCGAGATCTTCCGGTAGGGTTATATTTAAGATCTATGGGCATCTCAATTAGATGTTTTTGTTCGATTAGCAAATGTTCCTTCGCGACCGTCCCCTCTCAAACACTGAACCGTTCGCAAAGGAAAACAATTTGATTGTTCTTTGAATTTCCGTGTTACGTTCCGAATTGAACGTTCGTATAGCGTCGAGTCTTCGAAATTTTATATTTTTATAAAATAAAAATGTTTAATCGTCGAGTGCTTGTGAACCGCATTTTCATTGTAACTCATCGTAAAGAAACGTTCTGCAAGAGTTCAAAAACGTCCTATTGTAGACTTAAAAATTTTTTTAGAATATTACCAGTGCTGTTACTGAGTTTCATAGTTTTCTTTCACTTAGCATTCTTCGTTTATTATCAAGCCTGCATGAATACAGGTGAGCCACGGCACGAGATCAAGTTGGATTATTCTGTCGTTAGCAAGTCGACCGAAATTCACTTTTCAAATATTGCACGATTCAGAGAGAAAGCTTAATGCCGATTATAATCAATTCTTTATGAATTCTATTTTTAGAAATTTTTAAGATTACTATGAATTTTTTGTGTATAAATCTGTCATCTTTTTATACCAACTTTCTAGTGAATATTAAGACCAATTCGATAAACATTAAAAAATAAATTAAAAGGAAACCCTTAAAACATATTTTTTTACTTTAATTTAAACAGTGTTCAAAATTATGTTTACCGACCTATATATTTGCGTAGCAGACAAATAAATGATTGTTTCGCCTTTTGTACGACATCTGCATCGAGCATGCATCCACAATTCTTTGTCGCAAATATTTTTTTACGTTTTCGGAGCATCTTTACAAATTTTTTCTATCAATGTACTTCATAAATAGAAATCTCATCTGGAAATTTTCTATGAAGTATCTTCAGAGACTGACAACTATCGTATTGTTAATATTTCCTAAAAAGAAATTGCAATTGATTTTCACAAAATACAATATACTTGTTACCATTTAGGCTGTCGTATTTTGTCATTGATAAAATAAGAACCAATTATCCAGTTCTCAATCATGCCACAAAAACTCACGATTTGCAAATTTTGATTATAAAGAATATTTTATAGACGAATTTAATTAAAGACTATTTAATAAATTTATTTTAAAGACGAATTGATTATTGATAAAATAAGAACCAATTATCCAGTTCTCAATCATTCCACAACCTAATTATCGCTCACGATTTGCAAATGTTGATTATGAAGAATATTTTATAGACGAATTTAACACTAGAATTACCAAATCACTCAAAATGACTGGTCCTTACTTCTTTCGCGATTACTGAAGTTATAAAAATGTTCTTATTAGTAATTTTCTTATGTACTTCTTCAATGAAACACATGTTACAATATTAAAATATAACTGCCAGAACAACAACCTAAAAAATTCCACAAAATCAAAGTAATTTATTTGATGAAACAACAATTTAAAATTTAAAACGTATGACACATAGTTATCCTTCGACCTTCTCGTATTCTCCAGATTTCAACTAAATGTAGTGCAACGATTATATTAATGTACAAATTTATTTTTAAAAATAGACAAATAATTCTGTCACCCATATATGGGTGACATGGCAGTCTAAGTGTTAAAGAAGATTTTATATAATCAAACATCAGTTTGTATTTATTGCAATGCTCATTGAGAAACACTGCACGATTATGAAAATTATTTGTATAAAGTTATTGATGCAAGGACAGATAGTAACGACAAAAATAGTAACAATGGAAAATATGTTCGTTTTGGTGTTTGTACTAGTTTTTCTTTGGCAGATTTAAACTATTAGCCTCTCGAAGTGTTTTAATTAGCCATTCAAATCCGCAACGTGAATGACGACGTTTATCAGGAAATCATGAAATACATAATTGTTGTGCCAACACTAAATTACGCCCACACTCCCATACATCAAGATCATCTCAATCTTCCTGACGGTACTGTAAATCATCCTCGAAATATCCTTACTACCGGTTCACTTCTTCCGATATCATTGTGTAAAATGAAATGTTTATAAATAATTTTAGTCTATCATGAACTTTGGAAATTCTCTCATCTAAAATATTTTTACGTTGTCTCGGTCTGAAAAAGAAATTGTTATGATGTTTACAGAATTCATCGTAACATCCCCTAAAAAGTAGGTATGTAAAATTATAAATGTATTTATAAAAGATTCATAGTGACTTTGAACTCTAGAAAAGAGTTTATAATGAATTTTTTTCAACTCTTTTTTTCAAGAATTTTTGAAATCATCATGAACCTTTTGTAAATAGACTCGTCATGCAATTTTTTCTGAGTGATGCAGTATTTGAAAAATATTGTCCGTTGGCATAACAGAGTAATCTAAACTGATCGTATTCTATAGTTCACCTTGTGCATTAACCCTTATACATTCCTCGAGGTGAAAATCTATCAATTTTCTTTCTCTATATATTGTAAAACCATTGGTTTCTTTTTGTCTTTGTTGCCAGATACATTTCTTTGATCTTTTAACTGAAGACGACAAGTTATTTTATAATCGGAGTTCACTATATCACCTTCCAATAATTTTGACTTAACAATCCTTGGGGTGTGACGGTATCAAATTTACAAATTAATATGTTATACATAATTCCTATAATATTGAGAAATGTGCGCATTATTTTAATAGATTCGATTGAAACAGAAAAACACAAATTGGGTGAGCGATTTTTTGCTCATACATAGTTGTATTCTTTCCGATTAAATAAATAAAATGTAACATGTTAATTATGTTGTGGTATGCTTGTGGATATACAGTAGCGCACGAAAGTATTCGGACACTCTTCAATCCTAAATAACTTTTTCAAAATTGAACCAAACGACTTGACTTTTCTGGAGCAATTAGCAGCATTGATTTACTAAATGATATGCAAAAATAATTTTGAAATAATTCTAATTGGTAGAAATTACGTGAAGTTCCTTTTTTATTGGTCCTGTAATTCACATCAATTCCAATATTTACAAAATTTATTTTGTATATCATTTATTAAATCAATGCAACTAATTGCTCATGAAAAGTCAAGACGTTTGGTCCAATCTTAAAAAAGTTATTTACGCTTGTAGAGTGTCCGAATACTTCTGTGAGCCACTGTACATTATCTTATGTTGACATTGACTATTATTAAATTTTGATCTCGATTTCACTCGTTCTTCGTCGCGTGTTTGCATATGTTCACAATTGCAAAATCACTCTCAGCTAAACAGCTAAAATGTGACGGTATAAGAAACGTACAAAAGAAAAATAGTTGAAACGTTATTCTAGGATCTTCTGGTTATTTCTGAGGAGCGTAAAGGGATTGAGTGAAAGAAAAAGTATGAAATAGGATGAATACGTGTTACTTGATCTCACATTTTGTAATTTAAAGAATAGCGGTTCACAATGTGATTTTCTATGTTTCCAACGGTCAAATTAGTGTAGCAGAACGTGCATAAACAAGCGCCATCCAATTAAATTTGAAGAATAGAAGCCAGGATTTAATCCTTGTGTTTCTGAAGTGGTCAATTTGGAACGTAACACTTTTCTTTGGCTAAAAATGCACGAGTCTCTGGCGAATTGTTAGCAAGAAAACTTGGCGAGGAAGGAGAAAGGCTCGGTAAAGGCAGAAACCAGGCTTAGCAAATGAAAGACGACGGTCGCGTTAGGTTTTTCTTTTTTCCAATGGTACCAGCCTTGTTCGCATAACGAAGGATTATTATATCAGGCATTCTTTAAAAAGTCGTTCGATGCCGGAAACATTTTGCATTTGCTCCCGAGCATTGCGCAATACGCTAATTGCCAAAATTAATTCGCACGTTTTTCGAACTGTTTCGCGGTTAACGAAGAGAGAGAGAGAGAGAGAGAGAGAGAGAGAGATAAAAAGAGTGAGAGAGATAATCGTTGGTACATTAAAATTCATTCCATTTGGAAGATAATATCTTTATGTATAAATCGTTAATAGCTCTTTTCATTACAATATTATGAAAATGCCAACCGAATATTTATACAGACGTTATATAGATTTTTAATATGCAATACATTTCCCTGCTTCAATTATAAGTCTGCTCGCTCGAAGGTCCTTTCGATGCTAACGCCGAAAGTTTTTCATTACTCTTGAGAGGTTCAGCTACACGGCCATTTCGTTTCCATCTCTTAATTGGTTCGAGTTATCCGCGGAAAAGTTTTATCGAATGCAAACGATTCATAAATATATTGAAACTGACGTATTTCCAGGACGGAGCATTTAATATATCATTTGTTTGCGCATAAATATATACCTCGATTATTATCGATTCGAAACTAGAAAGGTTTCCGTAGTTCGCCGACGAACGATAAGACCGAAAACAAAAAAAGAACACATGCATAACAAAATATGTTTCCATTCGAGGAACACCGAAATGCACTCGTACAATATACGTCGAACAAATTGACGTTCGACTTATGAAGTTCTGTATGCGAAAGCAACACGTCAAGTTAGTCGCAATCATACGACAACAATGGAAAAGCAACAAGAAATGCAATTATCGAACAATTGCGGTCTGCCGTACGGCGATCCATCAGAACATAGCATCCCCATTAGCGTGATCGAAAAACAAATGACCGAGGATGCGATCTTTCACTCGCATAGCCAACGCTGCTCACGCAACGTAGCCACTCCTCGTGGAATCAGGAACGTTCAGTATCCACTATTACCATATCGATTGGCTAGCTCAGCGCCAAAACGTTCGACAAACGGTCTGGCCGGTTGCGATGATTGTCGATCCGGTCGACGTGGTTGCTCGATCGGTCGCATCTTATCTGGTCGCATCGATCCTGTGGACTAGGCAGAATGCAGAATGCAGAATGCAGAATGCAGAAGGAAGAAGAAAAAGAAGAAGAGGAACGGCTATTCTCAGAAGAGAACGATTGGCACGAACGTGGCCCCAGCGATAGGTAGCATAAATCAAAGCAGAGTTAGCTTGACTGCTAGCCGGAGAGACGGTCGAGGTCGGCTCTCTTGTTCGGGGCAGGCAGCGAGTCAGTTGCATCGCGTAATGAAGGACTATTACTCCTCGCACTTGGGTTGCACAGCGAGACGGAGCGGGCCGATATGCCGGCGCTTTTCGTGCACGCTTCTCATCCCACGAGGGACAGGGCGGGAGTGAAAGAGGCAGAGAATGCAACGGCGACGAGAAGAAGAGAGCGCGAGTCGCGTTAGCGGATCTGTCGGTCGAGTAACGGAACGCTTTCGAGTACCGCTAGCACCGGCTCTGACGCGGTTACCGGACACCGTTACTTCGGTGATCCGCGAGTATACCCACCACGTGCTGTCTCACCGTTCTCTTTGAAGCACGCGGCGGCTCTCGGCTCGGCTCGGCTCGGCTTGGGTCGGCGCGTTCGGCTGGAAGGATAATACGAGCGAACGAGCGAGCGAGCGAGCGAAACGCGCGCGAATTCGACGAACTGTGGAAAAATCGTGATCCCTTGCGCGCCAGTGACGCCGCCGTCGCTTGCCTCGGCTTGCTTCTCGGATAACCGCGATTGATTTACAAGCGTTACGCGGGCCCCTCCTCCTCCGCCGCCACTGGATCCGATGCCCCTTCTACCCGGCAACCAGTTCCGTTTGCATTAGCTCGATTCACTGTTACCGGCTCTCTGCAAATAACCGCCGCGCCAGCGACGCTCCGTTTGTTTTTCTTTTTCCAGGCAACGGTGAATCGAACGGACCCGCGACGCAGACGTCGAAGAAATTGCGCGCGGAAAGGGAATTCTAGGGAACCGGAGGGAACTGGGATAGTAGCTTCGTCGCGAATTGATGCGGCATGAATATGCAACGGGAGATTGTTAGTTTGTCGAAACGTTTGACGATGCGACGCGATCACGCTAACCGGTTGCCGCTGTCGACTTCCACTCCAATCGGGGAATATCAACGCGAACACGTCCACAACACTTTTTCGGACTTCTCCAATCCTCGGGTTATATTCTTCTTTAACCCTTTGCCATACGATTTTCTTTGTTATTAACCAGTTAGCTGTGTTTGACAAGTATACTCGTCATGACACAAAATCCTGCCAATTCTTCATTCTTTTCTTCATTCAATTCTATTTTAGACATATTTGGAATAAATAAAAAGTATAAATAATTTCAGATAGATTCATGCATCTCCGTATGCTCTGGCTGGAACTATTTCGCTTGATTTTCGCGACACACATAAGTACGCGCTTTGAAGAGAGGTCGCCACAGTTAACTGGTTACGGTTATTGTAACATCTTCGTCACTAAAAATGTTACAGAAGAGAAGAAACAATTTATATCTTTTGTCGTATACTGGACGAGGTTTTTCAAATAAATTGAACTATTTTGTATTTAGATTCCATAATCACAACAGTAACTAAAGTTATTATAACATCTTCGTCATTAAAAATTTTACTGAAGAGAAAAGACAATTTATATCTTTTGTTGTGTACTGGGCGATGGGTTAATAAACGTTGCGACGTTTTTAAAGTAAATTAAACACTAATTTATTAATAAACGGTCCTCCATCTAACTCCGTTCGAAGTAAGGAAAATGCGCAGTAGAATATAATCTATCAAATGACAACAGTTTTTAGACAGGAATATGAATGCGAAGACGGTCTTAGTTTTAACGTGGTAGAAATGTCCATTCCTCGATTTCGGGATTTTATTTGGGTTTAAGTAGTAGTCCCTTAAAGGGAGAGCGTTTTAAGTGCAGGATTTTAACTCCCTTAAAGGGAGAAGCAGTTTTAACTGCACGTATACAGTCAACACACTCTTACACACACTCTACACGCTCTTACGCATACAGAGGTTTTCTTATTGCTCGTTTTACAACGGTTAAATTTGTAGTAATTTCGTAGATGCAAACATAGTGATATAGGAATTGTTTTTAATAATAGTGTGGCAATTTGTAGTGGTGCCTCAGAGTCATCGTTCGAGTGCTTAAATATTGATTAAAAATAAACAAGAATTAATTTTGTCTAAAAAGAAAGGCATAATATTTATATTTGTTAGAATTTATTTAAATCGTTCAACATGCGTCTGACTCGTCATAATGTGGCAAGGGGTTAAGGATGTTGCTCCGTGACTGCAAATAACTGTTAAAGGAATTTTTACTCTCAAAAAATATCAAACAAATATTTTCTTTGTGGGGATAACTCATCCGCTAATCGTTTTGAATACGCGCGCTAATCGAATACGACCACTAATTGTATTCATTCGACCGATAATCGTTTTTCTTTCGTCTATCCCGAGGAGAAAGAGATCGCAGTTGACGACGATACGTAAAATCGTTATGTTTATTAATCAAAAACCTACATTTTCATTTAATTCTTACACTTGTCTCTTCCATACCTAATTTTTTTAAATAAATAGACTGCCGATCTTTGTATAAAATAAACATTTTCTGCGTCTGTTGTGACAAACAGGAACCACTTAAGAATTTCTTTCCTGCTACAATGATCTTAGTGGGACGAAAGCAATTTTTTTTAAATTCATAGACTAATAATAAAAATAATTCCCGTTCCTGATGATCGCACAGAAAATACTTCTTTGTCGTGAGATGTAAGCTAGCGGATGAGGTTGGAGAATAAGAAGTAACAGTAAGAAGATGAAACATGTTTTTAGTTTCCTCCTTGAGAAATGTTAAATTCAGCAAACTATAGTGGTTTGTCCATTGTGTATTTTGTAATCGTGTAAAAATATTAAAACTATAACCTTTGATGTTTTTGAATTTTCTTATTTGTTTTGTGATAATTTTAAGTTTAACCTATACATTTTTAATTGCATGCTATGCATTGAAGTAGCTATCAAAAATTCGGAGATGCGGCACAATTTTGTGATATTTGTAAAAGAACGAACAATAATTAAAATTGTCGTACCGAAGTGAAATTCGAATGAGCATTTTCTTATGGGGAAACTCTATCAGAAGAATTTCCTACCATACAATTCTCAAACTTTTCTTGGTAAATAATGTTTTTAAATATGTACATTAACAAATCAAGATATAACTTGATGTCTATGATCACAACAGAGTCCTTATTATTATACTTGCCACTAAAGTTGATCAGAAACATTATTAGAAAATATTAAAAAACTTTTAAAATACTGTAGCATTATTTTCAGCATGTTAAAGTTATTAAAAAAGAAAGTAAATATTTATGTAACTCCTCTTTCTATGTAATTCTATGTACTCACAGATATTTACTTCCACGAATGTCTAATAAAGTAAACTAGGAAATAAAAATTATGCTTCTTACGCAAAGCGAAAGACAAAACAATATGCAAAAATTGTAACGTGCAATGCAACGTCAAGAAAAATCTTGAACGAACTGTTTGAACGAATACTTAAATTTCTAAGGCGACGATAAAATCAAACAGTACTTTAGCGTATGGTATTTAGGACATTTGAACTAAAATTAGTTAATGATTTTGTAAAGAAGGGTTATTACGCTGTGGCACATTTTACAAGCTTGCCATGTAAAACGGTTTCGTTTTTCAAGTGTAACATTCTATCGCTTGAACGGTTGAAGTCGTTCGTGTAATTACTGGCAGCGCACGAACGCTGATGAAGAGATACAGTTCCATGTGTTTGAAAGGTATATTTTTAGCGTGCATTGTTAAGGGAACATAGAAACCGATGTAGTTGGAACAATTTTCTAAAAAAACCCAGTGCTTTTGATTAATTCTCCGCAACTTGCCGCGATAAACAATATCAAAGCTACGAAAGCATAATCGGTGAACGCTAAAAACGTTCAGCGATACCGCAGAACAAACCAAAAACAAATAGAAGAAGTCACAGATAATCGGACACAGCCGCTCGTAGAAACGATATATCGGAAACAACAATAAAACACCGGCCAAGAAATTGAATAAAAAATATCATCAAGATAACCGCTCCCCCCGTTTCAATTCGCGGTCCAATTGGTGCCCTTATCGACATCCATTCTTCAACATCCATTGATCGACTCGCTGCTGCAGAACTCTGACCTAAATCCGAAAAAAGACGATCTCGGGGCAACGGGTAACTTGTATATAAAAACAACTTGTTGTTTATCTAAGGTCGATGCGACGGCTAACACGCAATATTACTTAATAGTATATGCTCAGGTAGCGTGACCGCGGGCCTGTTATCGCAATACATTCGTCGTTCCAGCGTGGATACATTGAAACCTTTGGAAGATAATGGAACCGGTTGCTCGCGGTGGGAGGTAGAAGTCAGGTGCTAGAATCACAGTTAACCAGACGCGATTTTTCTTCCGCTTATTATTGGGATGTTACGAAGCGGCGCGACGTTCTGCCACGCCGACGTTGAAGCTTTCGCGCGCTAAAAGCGCCGTTTTAATCGCTCCTTTTCGGGGGGAAGGGAACGCTATGCGACGCGAAACGCGCTCTTATCGCGCGTAACGGAAAAGGAAGCCTCCGCAAGAGCCGCGCGCGATTCACGCGAACGGATCGCTCAGGTACACCTCTCTCGAGTCCAGGGGTTAGGAGGCCAGCCGCTTCGTCATTTTACTCACGTCCGGCACCATGAGAAAATTTACGAGATAATATTTGAATAATCGTCGTCGATCCCCGGAAAAAATCCTGCGCGCCGTGGCCCGTCGGGATCCTGTAACTTAAACGCCGTCGGGGGAAAAAAAAACCATTATTTATTTACCAACGAATTCGCATACGTATACCTCCTGTTAACGGATTATATGTACCGTTGCTTCGACGATCCAGACATTGAGTTTGCACGCTAGTGTTTCGTAATTACGCCGCCGTTTTGCCACGATCAAACGACCGAGGCGAATTCTTTTTTACTGGGTCGATGCGAAATTGGGGCGGAACTTCCGGCGAATGTATTTTTTTCGAATACTGCGTTTATTGCTTTTTTTTCGCTCCGCGCATCGCTCGATGTGTGACATGTGTCAGTAGATTTTTTTACCGACTATGCAAGCCACTCTACCTAATCAATAGTCCAGTATTTGTAATTGTATCAAGTATGTCTCATTATGTGAATATGATTTCTGATAACGATTGTGAAGTGGCCACTTCTTAATATCGATGCCGCGGTTTAATGTCGTTGTAAAATATTAGCTACGAGTTCCTTAAAATGTCTTTTATTGCTTTGAGGTCACGTTATGCTGTTATTATTTCTTTTATAATATTTCCTTTTGACCTAGAATAATAAAAGATTTGCTGAATATTTAATTTATGGTAATTAAATGACTCGAGAAATTTAATACATATTAATAACAGTATAATATAAAATTTAATGAATTTTAATAAACGCATGCTAGAAATTCAATAAATTTAATACATATTAATGATAGTATAATGTGCCACGAAATCTGGAAAAGAATTTTAACAATTCTGACTCGGTTAACAATGGCAGTTATATATTTGACCTTCTATACAAAAAGGCCTGCAATGTAAATAAAAACTAATATACATCTTGTTATCCCATTGAAACTAAATGACGATATATAAAAATTAACAATAGATCATTAAAAATTAACAATAGATCAGTCTGTGTTTCTCTGTTTTCTACTGTTAAGATTTTCATAAATAATCTTACTGTTTCATTAAATATTTTAAATCTCCGATATGTGTACTGCTAACATTATCTATTCGCATGTGTTTACAAGAATGTTGCTTCAGATTACTATTGTATAAAATTTATTTATAACATATGTACCATTTCATTTTATGATGGTCTCCCGTCTGTTTCGCAACTAAAGTACAACTTTTCATACAATTTTTTTATTTTTATTAAGTTTATATTTATACGGATTTCTTCTGTGTTTCGAAAATGAATATTGTGTTTAAACGCTTGAAACCTAAACAATACTCAAAGAGAGCCGACTGATACTGAAGAAGAAGTATTTTTATGGTACTCTCCATTTTATATATTTATACATAACAGTCAAGACTAATGCTATTGCGACGAATCGCCCACGAACAAACATAATCACTTAAATTAATATATAATTCGTTCAACTTTGAGTAACTATTGTTACTTTTAACGCATAGCATAAAAGAGATGAGAATTTTTCCAATGATTGTCCACACGTGGCAAAAATGTTTTCATAGAACAAATTATGATGTTTTATGGTTTGTTACGTAAGTGAAATATACACATGGAACAATTAATAAATGAAGAAGGAACAATATAACATTTCATTATTTTTAATAACTGTTTATTTTAACCATTATTTCATTGATTATTTGATTCCTGAAAAAACTGGAGTACATCATTCGGATGTTGTTGACCTTCATTCTAGATAAATTCATCGCATATTTTTATGGTCTTACTTGCACCTAGTTTTAACACTTTAACTGCCAGAAAAACAACCTTAAAAATTCCACAAAATCAAAGTAATTTATTTGATGAAACAACAATTTAAAATTTAAAATGAACGATGCATAGTTATCCTTCGACCTTCTCGTATTCTCCAGATTTCAACTAAATGTAGTGTAACGATTATATTAATGTACAAATTTATTTTTAGAAATGGACAACTTACTCTGTCACCCATATGTGGGTGACATTGCAGTCAAAGTGTTAAACGAAAAATAAGTTGGCAGCACTTAAGGGGATTAATAACAAACAAAAAATCATTAAGTAGCGTTCTAATTTATATTTTCTTTTACTGTACGTCTGTACTTGAAAATTCAAGGATTACGCACAAAAACAGCACAGAAATGGGAAACAAATTTTTCCATAGTTGGCATATTTCGTAATTCTTTTCAATTTCGTTTTTAAACTTTTCATTTTATTGCCACTTTCTTGGGATTTTTAATCACTGTCTGTTCAACACTAGAACTACCAAACAACAAATCCAACCATATACATTGTTTTGTAATAATAATAACAAGACTGCATCTATTAAAACTTTATATTATTCTTATTGTAACATGTACGTTATTAAAGAAGTAAATCCAAAAATTTCTGACGAAAATATAATATTGCGAAAGGAAATACTAGAGATCAGTGAAAATGACTGGCTTGGTAGTTCTAGTGTTAATCATCGTCGGTGATGATGTTTTCGAAGGTTCTCTTAAGGGGGGAATACGCTTTAGAGCGCCTAAAAAATAGTGACTTTTAAGAATTTTTTTCTCAATAACTACAAAGCATATCATTCTCAAACTTTCATGATATTATGTTCTATATTTCAACAATACAAAAAATATAAATCTTCACAGCTCCGCGCCACGCGCATCGTCAGTTTGTGTACATCCTGGAGCCTCTAATTTTCATCTGAAACAGGAAAACAAAAGTCTTTTTCAATCCTTATAAAATTATTTCGTCGATGAATTAAAAAAATTTCAACAAAAAGTACAAAAATTCAAAATTTTTAGCTTTATTGAAAAAGTTACGATTTTTCGCTAAAAATTTCGACTTTATAATGTAAATTGAAATGAAAAAATGCAACTATTTAGGAATTTTTTTAGTTCATCGACAACATTTTATCATTACCTAACGAAAAATCGCCTTAGGAACTCAATTGGTCAAATAGATCGTTCTGTATCGTGTACACAAGATTCAGAAATATGATATTGAGAAAACCACGTTTAAAGTTTTTCGACTGTTAGAGTAATAGTTATTGAACACTTACTTCTGGAGGAAACTAATCCGCTATACCAGGGCCATATAGTAAGCCTTCTGTGGCTTCAAAAAATTCATTTTGCTCCATTTGGTGCATCCTACGAGAGATTCGTGCCTCTTTTGTGCTACTTTGTCTGCGGCGTTCCTGTCTCGTTATGCGCTGCGCGTCATACGTATCGGCAAAGAATTTGCATTGTTGCCCGATATTAATATTTAATACATTCATCATTTTTAATATAGCTGAGTAGCCCTCGTTAAAAATGCCAGCGCAATAAAGGCGGAGGTTTCGATAATTTTTGCTCCGGAATTTAGATGCTTTGGATTTAGGCGCCAAACCGTTGAATTGAAACTTTCATTGCAATTCTGTGTGTCCACCTAGACACCTGGTTAATAATCGGTTTTAAATGTTTAAGGACATCTGAGTGAAGTGGACTAGGATGATTAAAATTATCTAATTCACCTTTCGCTTCAGCTTTGCGCCACTTGCACGTATCTCCCAAAATACATAAAATTTTGCTCCGTAACTTTATACCCGTATTCTAGATACATACTGGAATCAATTTCAACGGAAATTGAAACGTTCTCGAAAGTATTTATTTCCACGAGAATTTCCTTAATCGAAAGTCTCCGCCTGTATAGCAGCAATAATGGCGTTCAACTGTACGTGTTTCACGTACAAGGAAGCGGGAACAGTAATTTTTTGAAGTTGCATTCGTTCGTGTGGAAAGACTGAAAGGTCACGAGGTCAACAATACTGTCGTTTATCGTTCACGTTGCTTGCTGCGATCGATTATCGCGGTACTGTGCTTAAATATCGTTTATACGAGCGATCGATTCTCGTCCATTTCCAAGAGTAATTATTGAATCAAAGCGAGCCCTCGGAATTATTGCTGAATTTTATCGTGGACTGGTTTTCACGCCATGAATCACTATACAATACTTCGGCACGCGGTTAGGGTTCCCCGTTGCGTTTCTGCAGTTTTGTGCATCTCTATGATCTACGGGTCAGGGGGTCATGCTATTTGCCATTTGCCTCACGTGTTCCGTACGTACCATCGATATGAGATAACCGGAGACCGATATTCCATGCCTTGCACATTTTTTGGAACACCATCCTTGGAATTATACTGAACTATTTTAATGACATATCTTCGGCTCGATCGATTCGAGAAGTTTGCGGTTAATACCTCGCCAATAGACATTCAATTGTTTGCAAATGAAAATTACTGGTTGATTATAAAACCGAATGCTAATTTGCATTTTTATAAATTAATTCACTAGTTCAAAAGTCAAGCATCTCGATGTTTCAAGCGAGCAGTATAATGTAACTCTTTACATACATGTAGGTCGAAAGTCTTATGAATTTAATTCGTAACCACAGAAGTTAAAAGAAACTGTTCACTGTTTAAATTAATAGTTCTTCTAAGCATAGAGAAATTAAAGAATAATATACGATTTAGAAAAATATATATATCACAATTGTTTGTTTTCTATATATTTTCGGACAAAGAGTCACGCTTTTAATAATAAGAAACAAAAGTCGAATACTATTGTCTCTGCATTTAAGAGATCGCTATTCCAAAGGTTGAGTTAACATTAATTTGTACCGTTTAGCATAATTATCACTTAGGTGGTAAACGTTGCTTCAAACCAGTCCCGCGGTAGCAATGGACAGAAGTTTCAGAGATTCACGATTGAACGATCAGGATTTCTAAAAGCTATTCTAATTGGATACGTCTTTTCCTCAAAAATACAAATAAAATGTGTATAATTCTTCGAACAAGATTTTTCCTTACAAATATATAACACTATTACATACAACAATTTATACTATAACTTTCATAATATTAACCCTTTGCGGTCGTATTAAGTTTATACATAGATGTCATGCTGATCGGAATTAACTTTCGTTGAACGAACGATAATATACAATATGTAGGATTATGAAGAAAAAACAAAATTTATTCATTCTTTTTTAAACTTTACATATATGCAATACAATATATTCTACGTAACTCTGAAGCTTATTGACTTAACCCTTAGCACTCAAATGGCGCCTCTAAGGCGCCACTAAAAATCGCCATACTATTATTTAACCAACTTTCACATACCTACGTTTGCAGTTAAAAAATGAATGAAAAATTTAAATGTTCTAAATACGAGTAATAATAATCATTTTTATATGTATGAAAGGAAATAAGTGCAAAGTGCAAAGGCTTAATATTTTCTAATATTAGATTAGTATGATTCTTTGCTGTGGTGGCTGAGAGCAGACATACGATTGGAATGGTAAAAAATTCAACCAACTCTGGTTTCCCTTCAAAACACGTATAAATCTTTCGCCTTTTACTAAAGATTTCTGTGGAGGGGAACAATCGATGAATCTGTAAAATAATTTTTTGGGTTAAAATCAATCTAAAAGGGTTAGATTAAACCAATGATTCACAAAGGAATAAAAATATAGTATTAGTACTCGCATGAATTTTTCAAACTGCGCATAAATCTTTAATTACTAGTACTTTTTAAGTTCGTTTTAAAATTCTACTCCGCGATATGCATGATAACTATCCGTTGATCGACGTAAATTGCGCCTTTGAGAAGCTTCTCCCACATTGGTTTTATATTATGTTCAGAGCATTGTATAATTTATAACAAATATTATCGAACAATATCAGTGACGCCGCATACGTCACAATCGAGCAAATTCGGAACTGAACTCGAACACGCTTATCGCACCGAAAAAAGATCGATGTGCACGAAGTCCTTTCAGGCCAATGTGTAAACAGGTCTGATACATGAAAGTGCACTCCACTTCGATAGAATTTCCTCTCTCCGTGGCGGCTTCCATATGTTTACGTCTACTTACTAAACTAGGCTTGAATTGCTCAACGAGCACCTTGCCCGAACGTTTGATGCACCCCAAGGGGAATATCGGATCTACTCATAGAAATAAAATGCAGTAGAGTTATATGCGCATCGTTAAACATTCGAGAAAACGTGCAGCCTAAATTTCAATATTTTTGTTGATACGTTCAAGACTTATCCTACTAGGCTAGAATTTTTTCTCCTCGATTCTGATGCGGAAAGTGTTGCTAACTAATTGCAAGAAAAAATTATAACAAAATATCCTCCTGATAAGTGCTGTTGCATCTATTGGCGGTGACTAGATAGTTTTGTAGAAGTTGATATTTTGATTTAACCCTTAGCACTCAAATGGCTCCTCTGAAGGGACACTAAAAATTGTCAGACAACTATTCAAAACAATTTTTACATTACAATGTTTGTATCTAAGAAATAAATAAAAATTGAAGTGTTACACGTACGATCGATAGTAACAAATTTGATATGCTCCAAAGGAAATGAAACACGTACAATGGAATTATTCTAGGACTAAGAACTGTCTCGAGTTAGGAATTAAAATTACTTGGAGTACAAAGGGTTAATACTCCCTACTTTTATTAACGCAGTCTAATCATTTGTATAAAGTTTTTACGTAGAAGAAAATTATTGCGCTTTTGTCATTAGCATTAGATTTGCGGAATACTGAAAGCGACTGTTTTATATTACTTTATAAAAATAAACGAGAATGTGTTTATCCAAATATTTAAGCATTAATTAATAGCACTAACAATAGACGTAAACGTTTCCCGCTTAAGCAAATACGTGCTGCTGAAAGTAAAATTGTATTCTTATCGGTTTCGTACGAATAAATAACCGTTCCTGTAGAATTTTTTAAAAAAGGATTATTAGTCTAACGAATTTCTCGAAAAAGCGTTTCCACTGGTGGTTTTATAGGTTTCTGAAAATTGTAACAGGACTGACAATAGAAATAACCGTTTCTCTCTTAAGCGAATACGTGCTGCCAAGACATTAAACTGTCGCATTAAAAAAAATGCAGCGAGAACGTGCAGCGTGTTAATTCCTGGGCTTCAAAACAATGTAATAGATGCCAGATACTGATAAACGAACAAACATCGACGGAATGTATAACGTGCAGTTCTTTCGTGTGCTGGACACGATCGGTTAATGGCAAAGTGCCTGACCTCATAACCCTCAGACCCAACAGATGTACTTCTATGATTAATTCTTGAACACGTTACTTCAAAATCCTTATCCACCCTCATCTCTTATCGCGAATACGATGCATAAGAAATACACGTGTGACGTAAGTGCAATGCAACGTATCAAAACGTTAATCATCATAAGTGAACTGGACCATTTATATGTTTAACCTATAATTTTCGATAGAAAGGACTACCTTATTAATTATAATTTAAAGTTTGAAGAGTTGCTTAAGAATTCACTTAACTATTTAAACGTTTATATTTACCAACCAGATCAATCAATGCATGTGTAATTGTACTAATGTAGTTTCAGGAATTGTTAAAGTTGATTGAACCCTTTGCCATACCATTTTCTTTTGTAACTAAAGTTACTAAAACGTCTTCATCGCTAAAAATGTTACAGAAGAAAATAGACAATTTACATATTTTATACTGCTACATTTACTTCGTTGTTTAAGTATTGCTTACAAATTAACAACATTCGATTTCGTCTAAAAAGAAGGGCACAATATGTATATTTGTTAGGCCTTATTTAAAATCTTCAGCACGAGTCTGACTCGCGTGAGTCATGACTTCAGTATGAGTCCGACTTAATATAAAATTAAACTAATTGTTTAATACCTTCGTCACTAATTTAAAAATCTTCAAATTGTTCTCGTGACTTTTGTAACACACATTTGTAAGACAAATAACGAAGAGTTTTACTTTATCGGAAGTTTAAGGAATGAGAACTGAACGACCTCGATCAAGTAGTTCCAAAGTTAACACGTTGCCGTAAACGACGGCCATAGCCATCGTGCATATTTTAATCAATAAAAAAAAGAACAGCGTTAGTAAAAAGTGTACTAACGCATACACTTGTTAATTATTGAGTAATACATCGAAAAAAAAGGTATAGCATGCCAGACAGCATATTAATTGTTCTTTTATGCGTTTTCTCATACTTTACCGCTTCGGAACATTTGGGCATCTAGAGACAAATGTGTTTCTGAGCACGCTCGTCAAATTAAAAGTGTGCGGCAACGTGTTAAGTCGGCAGGTGCATTTAATAACTTGGAGTAGATTTTGAAATGTTAATTTTGTTAACGGTAGTTCCAATAAGACTTTATTCTTATGCGATTCTCACAATTAGATACAATACCTATTACAAATTTGAAGTTTATAGTAATTTTAGAAATTTACTTAAATTTGCGACATTTTATACTTACTTGCATGGAAAATATTACAGCATTTGTTTGATATGTTCAAGCACGTACAAAACTTGCAGTAAATATTATAGTTCTCATTTCTAAAAGTGTCATAATAGAAATGTTTCAAACTATTCATTCTTAGTGTAAACATAAACATTGTATGAAAATAATTAGGGAATTTAGGTAGGAGACTAATATCTTCTTTCAAGGAACGTAGTAAAAAGTGTATCTAATTACAAGGATTGATGCGATGAGAATTAAGCAAAAACACTGTAAACTCAGGAATCCCCTAACTGATAGCGACGCTTAGCTACAAGGGTGGATTTTCACAATTGGCTACTTCGGTATCAATTCTTTTTTCAGGAGGAATTTTTTTTTTTAATGAAAAATGCCGACTGAATTTGCAATATTTTTTAAAAAAAGGAAGCTGTAATTAACTGAATTGAAATTATATAATAGATTATTATTCTCTGTAGATTAAAGTAGGTAAATATTTTTTAATTCTTATGTCGCAGCTGCTACTTTGCAACATGCCATTATAACTTGTTCAACGAAACGAACCAATAGTATCAATTAACCTCTACTATTTATAGGTTGAGATAAACATCAGGTATCATTTTAGATTTTTTTCTTCACAGGCAACTGCCATTTAGACTTATTTTCCAAAATGCATTTCACAGTTTCGTAGAAGAAAAAACAAATTTATATTTAATGTACGTATACATTTACTTTGCTGTTTGAATATTATTAACAAAAGTATTTATTATTCTATATATACATTTCCATTGCGATCATAATATCATTAACAAAAGAAAAGTATTTATTACTGTGTACATACGTTTCCTTTGCTGTCTTAATATTATCAACATAAGGATATTATCTATTATTGTATACATACATTTCCTTTGCTGTCTTAATATCATTAACAAGAGAATAGTGTTTATTATCGTACACATACATTTCCTTTGATGTCTTAACATTAGCAACAAAAGGATAGTATTTTATTACTGTGTACACACATTTACTTGGACATCTTAATATTATTAACAAAAGTATGGTATTTTATTACTGTGTACATAAATTTCCTTTGATGTTTTAATATTATTAACAACAGGATATTATCTATTATTGTATATATACATTTCCTTTGCTGTCTTAATATAATTAACAAGAGAATAGTGTTTATTATTGTACACATACATTTCCTTGGATGTCTTAGCATTATCAACAAAAGAATAGTATTTTATGTTTACCTAAAAGAAAAGAATAGTATTCCCGTTTAACAGGTCCTGTCTGAAACTTCGCTACAAATCTGCTCGCGATTATATGACATTAAAGTTTGAAGCTATAACTTGAAATACCAGGGCACATGTGCTGCGATAGTTGACGACTTCGAAAATATTATTGATTCGAACGTAAAAACTGACGGAGGTGTTTCTAAAGCGTGAAACTAGGAGATCGTAGAAAAATAAATCGATCTAGTTTCTTCAAAACAGAGGGATTCCCCACTTAAGGCCATGGAGTTTGCGCGCGAGATTCGTCGGACTAACAAGATTAGGGCGCTCGATGTACGGTAAAAGTGCGCTCGACAGTGAAGCCCCGACTCTGAAGTGCGACCGTGGCACGGTTCGGCCTCCCGTGGCTCGCTTAAAACCGAGTAGATACCTTGCATTCTAACTATATGATGAAATTCCTCGGGACAACGTCACCACTTCCTCCCCTCGTCGACATATCGCACAGTTTCCCCATTTATAGAACGAATTTTTCCGACTGAAAGCTTTTTTCTGTGCACCATAGAAATGTCGAACCGGCGAGTAACGTTGAATGTTACAAGCGAACGCTTGCACACAGAAAATGGCGGGGTCCCGCTTGCTATGCGGACATGGCGAATATGATAATGGTGGTTCACCCTCTTTGCAAGTTTTCTAATTATTATTATCCTCTCATCGCTTCGCCATTTGTTCTGAGATCGGTATCCGGCCGGTGCATCAAAGGCACCGAAATTCTTCAAGCACAAGATGCTCAGAGGCGAAGAGAATACATTTTAATCGGTTTAACCCTTAGAGTACGGAGTCTATTTTGTAACATAAAGGACGGAGTGGGGTCACTAAAGTCCCCCACACAAAAATTGTTTTGTTTTGTTTATAAGTTGGCATATTAATATTACAAAGACTGTTAGTAAATTAAATAACGATTATTTAATTAAATTTACAGCATTTATTTTTAATAAACAAACAAAATACTATCCACTTTCAAACATTTCATGTTTTGACATAAAATAAACTTCTAATTATGAATAAATTAATAATAGAATGCCACTAATAAGTTTTTATACAGGACTTAAAATAAAACTCGACTACCTAAAGGGAAAAAGAGAGAAAGAAATTATTTACGAAGTTATTAAAGAAAAACTAATCTTGGGGGACCTAAAGTCCTCCACTCCGTACTCTAAGGGTTAATCCTCCGGCAATGGGCTCTTTTGATAGCTACACAGTTGATTATGCCAACCACCCACAGTTTCGTTTACTAATTTTCTGAAAATATATTTCTCAAGGTATTTGGTCTAGACATGAATTCTAATTATCTAGATGTTTCGGTCTTTGTTGGATTTTTCAATCCGTCAGACTTTGGCCGTTTGCACGTGGTGTGCCGACTAATTTTAATGATTTGACTACTGACTACTGACTGAGGCTATCGTGATGTACAAAGTACGATGTATAACGCGAAACGTGACAAGATGCTAATTCTATCATTTTTGTGTGTCACGACAGCCACGAGTTCGTACTGATAAAGGCTTGTCCCTGTACTTTCCGGTGATCATCCCTTCTCTTAGAAGGAGTGGGTGGACCAATGAAAATCTACGAATATGCACTGGGCCCTACGATTCGCTAGGAGGCTGTACAAGTGAAGACAATCGGGAACAGATAGTGGGGATGCTTGGGGCATTTCTAGGGATGACCAAATTTGCCGACCCAGGAAGTGCACCCACATCTGCCAACAATATACGTTAACTGGCGGAAAAACCCGATCGCCTCGAAAAGTGTAGTTCAAGAGGTCATTTGTACAGCCTTCGACGTTTTATGGTCTAAGGGTTGCAGCCCCTGTACCTTGGGTCAGCCGGCAATGGTTGCCAGATGTGGCGATGATAGGCCCACACCGTAGCCTTAAGAATCTAAAATCAAAGAACCAAGGCCCAGGGAACAATAACAACCTTCTGGCATAAACTTTCGCCCAGCGCTTATCCTTCCACTAGATATAAATAATATGTAGATAATAATTCATATATATATCTAAATATAAACTGGAATTAACTAACAGAAATTAATTGTGGTTGATGATTTTTATATTGTGACTCAAAATGGAGTAAAGTATCGCTGACTAAGAAGCGTTTGATGGTAGGGAAATAAAAGAAAATAAATGGATATGGTTAAGAGTACATTAAAAAATAATGATTGCAACTTTGAGATTAATAATGTAGAAATTATAATTGGGCGAAATATTAACCCTCAGCAACCCTCAACCAACTATTACATTACCATGTTTGCATTTAAAAAATTGATTAAAATTGAAGCGTTGTACGTATGAATAATAGTAACAAATTTTGTATGCACGGAAAGGAATGAACAATGTAACTATTCTATGTAAAACTATATGTCTCGATTTTGGAGTAATAAATTGCTTGGAGTGCAAAGGGTTAATATTTTAATTTTGGTGAAATGATAAGTTAAGTATATATGTGTGCCAATGGTCCTGAAGAAGTTAAGCGTCCCAGAATGATATTGTTAGGAAGACTTATGCGAGTGAGCATATTTTTAAGTAGGAAGAGGAATCGTACACATAACTATTTATTTACAGTAGTATTTAATCGATAGTTTCTATTGGGTGACAGATTGTTATACGCTTTCTTGCTCCGTCGTTTCGGATTGATCTGTCGACCTTCCTTTCGTCTCTAGCAACCCCGTTGGCCGGAAACCAGAATATCGATTTCGGAAGTCGACTTCTCTCGATCGAATGGTTCTAATTCAAATCTCTGCGATATCTTCCGAATACCGCATGGAGAGACAACTTCAATACTGTTACAATTTCACATCGTTGCAATGATATCGTTACCTGATAATTTCTAACTAATAATAATTATTTGTGTTTTGCATCTGGATTGTTTCCCTTGCATTGAATTACAGGTGAAAATGCGTGTATACTGTTGGATCGTTTATCCGTCAACTATAATGTAAATTTTAATAAACAATGGTTTATTTCTGCATTTGACGTAAGACATGTGTATCTGGGATAATTATCCACCTACCGAAGCTGGAACAGAAATTGATGAAAGGGACTGCAATCGGCAACCAAGACAATGGTTGTGATTGTTAATAGTTATTAGAACAAGTACCGTGGAAGCATGAATATATCGAAATTCATTTGAGGGGATGTTCCATCTTCAGTTTAAGTACCTTTCGGTAAATTGGTACTCGTCTCATGCTACATATTGTATTTCTACAGAGAATTCTGTATAATAGTTTTGCTCTTACCTACGACTGCACATAAATTCGATCAAATTTCATTTCATGAAGACTCTAATTAAACTCCACTCGAGGTCAGACTTCTATTCAAATAAGTTTAATTATTATTCAAACTGCTACTAACAATAAGAGATAGTGGACATTCATTTCGTTGAAAGCAATACTTTAAACATGTACTTTCGTGAAAGCAAAATTCTTCGCAAATATTATTAACAGTGAAGCATTAATTCTAAATTTATTAACTGTAAAGTGGTAAAGATAGTACATATATGGTGATATTATTTATAAGATTTTACAAGACATTGCCTTGTCTTGAACAGTAAGAAAGATGATGAATGCTAAGGTAAGAGGACTTCTAACAAAATTTATTCTAACAATATTTAAAAAATATAATAAAAAAATTTAACACTATTTAAACTCCACACCATTTTTATTGCAACATGTATTTCGTTAAAGAAGTGCTTAAACATTTTTATAACTTCAGCAATTACAAAAGAAAAAAATAGAAACCATTCATTTCGACAGGTTTAAGTTAAAGAAAACGTTTACATAAAAGTGTAGTAACAACATTTAAAAAGTTTTCTAATATTTCGTTATGTAACATGAATTTTTTTGATAACTTCCTCATAGCAGGGGACAATGTATCGTGTTATATTTATAAAAGGAAAAAGATTTATTGTTTTGTTAATATCGTTTTTGTACATTTGTAAATATCGTTAGCCTTTACAACGTTTTCATTTGAAATACGAGACTATTCTTCAATGTAAACGCAAATAACTCCTATAGTTATGATTTAACATAAAGCAGTGTATAAACAATACAGGTTCAAAGTACTTTATTTAAAGAATTGCGTTTAATTAATCAATTAATGAAGCTACTTTTGACCACGCTAAATTATATTTTTACCACTCTGCAAGCAATAAAATTTTGACAAATAATTCATCGCAGACATTTAAATTAATTTATACATTAGAAAATGTTACAATTAATATCCTCTATTTCGATATCGAAAAAATTTTTTTAAGTATCCAGTCAGTTCTTGAAGATTATGTGAAAGCATTGCTAATGCCTCATAATATCTTATCTTACGTGTATCTTAGATAGTGCTTAAAATAAACAGTTGTCTTCCTTCGAAAGAAAACTTGAAAAACTGTTTTCATTGAATAGACATTTTAGAATCTGTACAGAAACTCCATAGAAACAATTTGTTTTATAAGGTTTAGTCAATAACTTTCCATAAATTTACTGGAAAAGCAAAATGGTTGTACATTAGTTCTATTTCATAATATTGTATTTTATAGGTTGTTTGTAATAGTCTGAGAAACTTGTGTAACTGTCTAAAATTATATTTTCATACTGTGAACAATTATCAACTATCAATTATCAACTATCAACACTGTGAACAATTTTTGTCAGTAACTGTTGTATATGTGAGACAATTAGAACTGTATCGTAAATGACCACGATGAGGAAAGAAAAAAAGGCGACAACAGATCGACGAATTAAAGTAGAAATGCATCGTAAATCTGAAAAAACTATCATACTTTAGGGGTCATGGAATTATAGTTACTATACTTCGCGAAAATATAACACGAAAAGTACATACTAAAATCCATCACATTATTTATCGATTATCTGAGGCGAACACATTTAAGGCAGTTTTCTGTCATAAACCTCAACAATATTGATCAAGTAATAATATCAAATTTTCATAAAAATGTTAGTGTAGTCCTTCGTTGATTAAATGCATTTTGAATTAAGAGGGTGCCAAGAATTTCTTTAATACGGAGAAAAAGCGTCCTATCAAACATGCTTATGCGAAGGAGCACATTAAGACAGTCTCGTGTCATAAATCTTAACAAAATTCATCGAGAAATAATATCAAATTGTACTAAAAATATTAGGGGTACCCATCATTAATAAATTGTTTGATATCTAAAACAAACTTTGCAGTAAAATCAAGTTTTTATGTATAATCTATTATATAATCTCCATCATCTTCAAAGACAGTTTGCCATCTTTTTTGAAAATTTTCAATCCCATTCTTATAGAAATCCAAGGTCCATGAAGCAAAATGTGACTCAAGCTGCCTCCACTTCGAGGCCTAACAGAGAGGTCATAATCACCAGCAGCAAACCTCCTGAACCAATGTTAACACTTGTTGACCTTCAATACATCTCTATAAATATCGCAAATTTCCTTTGTTGTCACCGTTTAACATTAAATTCCGCATGCAAATAAAAAAGCATGCAACGACGAATATGATTCTCGGAAGGTACGAACGCCGTCATTTTATTACAGGGCAGTAAACTTTTACTTCTTAGAATATTTAGAACATAGGCTGCTTTACTGAAAACCGTAAAAGAATATGTGTTTCCTCTTCAACGATCGGTACAGAACTAAAGGCAAAAAACTTCTTTTCAAATAATTTATTACTTATGGGTACTCCTAATAATAGTATAGTCCAATGTGGGTTAAATGGATTTTGGATACAGAGAAAGGGTTGCAAAGTTCTTCATTTTGGAGAAAAATCGTTATGTCAAAATTACTTATGCACACAAACACATTAAGACAGCCTTCTCTATCATAAACCAAGAATTAACAAGATCCATTAAGAAATAATTTCAAATCGTGATAAAAATATTAATTTCGTCTGTTAAATAGATTTTGGATTAAGAGAAAGGATTGTAAAGAAGTTCTCTATTTTGGAGAAAAATTGTCACATTAAAATTACTTATGCGGAAGAGTACATCAATAAGACATGAGAAGAATGGTTTGAGTTGATTTTTACAGACGTATAAAAATTTAGCAGACTCTGATTGAATAGCAAAATAAATTTCGTGGCACTATAAGCGTTGGTGAGAAACACGCACACATTTTTACAAAATTAACCATTAATGGAGGAGTGAATCGGAACTATTCGGAATACGATGTTTATGAATGGTGCGGACATCATTCATCGAATATGGGAAATCATGAACCGTTATTTTGATGTAGGTTCGAAAGAGCTGTTGCTATCATATACAGAGATATACACTCGGAATGATTGGATTTATCAAGTCGATAACTACCCAAAACATAGCTCGCGTGCAGTTAAATTAATTTTGTCGGACCAAACTATTAATTACGTATAATGGCCGGGAAAATCTAGTAACCGTATTGGGACGTTATAGATCGATGTGGAGAAAGAATACACGATAACGAAACCCGAAAATTAAAAAGAATTGTACACTTAAAAAATTGTACAACAGAAAAGATTTGGAAATCATTATCCTTGGATAGATGCATTAGGTATTGGTTCCCTGTTGTGGATATATTCAGCTGTTATACTATAACCAGGATTAGGTACTAAATATAATATTAAATATTAAAATTTGTAAGATAACATTTAATATAAGATTGTATAAGTTGTTCACTTATATATAAGTAATTATCTGTTCGTAACAATAGAAATTATGTTCAACTGTATAAATGTACCGCACTTAAAGGTTAGATAAGCACAAATAAAGACAAATATTATTCGACTTATAATATTTACAAAAAATTCTTAAAATAATTAAAATTTTGTTTAATATTCCATAAAACAAGGTTTAAATTGTATGAAAAGAAGATATCTGGGCCTTTAAAAGATCTGATCTAATGGGCAAAATAACACCATTTTGGAAGCAAATAGCAACGGCTAGTGAGCAATGAATTATTTATAATAATGTAGAGCGAAGAAGATCAAATCATTTTTAATTATCCCAAAAGGCAATCTATCAAAAACCACGTCGCAAATTCTTTGCTGAAATACCTGACAGATTCTAGAAGGATCGAATTTCTAAGTTACATAAAAGAAGAAAGGTTGTGGAAAAATAGTACTTATAGAGGGTGTTGCGAAAATATTCGAATTCCTTGAAGGGGTTTATTCTAAGCAATTTTAACTCATCGTTTTCGAATTATTAAGGAAAAAACGCGAGCCAATCAGAGCGCGGTTACAGCGGATATATTTTGGCTCGGCCAACGGCAACGCCACGCTCAGTAGCATCTGTCGCTGAGCCGGAACCCGTTCTCAGTAGCTGCGCTCTGATTGATCTGTGTTTAGCGAAAGAAAAATGTTTCTGAGAATAATCTCAGATATCTGTCCTTGCAGAAAAGCTCGCCATTTTTCGGAGACCATACACAAGTAAATGACACTATGTCAAAATTGAAGTATGCTGGCTTTGAGTATTCCTTAACACTAGAACGACGGAGCATTAAACTATAAAAATACACGCTACTTTATAATAATTACAAGATTGCAATTATTCAAAGCTTCTTGAACTTCTGTGTTAATAAATGTTCTATTGAAAAAGTTTATGTGAAAATTTTTCGTGGGGACATTCTTATAATTTCAACAACTGTCAAATAAAAATTAAATGACGAGTCATTTTGACTCGTTTCGTCGTTCTAGTGTTAACATTAGATTTACAGATGCTGATTATATACCTATTTTTACTGAAGTGAGCCAGTTTGATTCGTATAAGGAAATTGAAGTTTTTTGCAAAGAAAATAGTTCCAAATCAATGTAAATGGAAGATTTATTATTAAAAAATTTACTGAAAACATTTTTTAAATATAAGCTCTGTTTTTGAAATACATTTTCTGCAAACATTTGAAAAATGCCAATTCGAAAATAAAATCTTCTCTTGAAATATTTAAATGAGTGGCAAGCTACAAATTTCATATGTTATGCGATTAACTGTTAAATCATTTTATGAGTCAAATTGGCTCACAACCGTAAAAATAGGTATACCGCATTCAATAATATGGAATACAGGGGTCTGCGGGGGAGTGGAATCAACATTTACATATATTAAATTACGTAACTAAAAACCAACGCATGTTTTTAAAAAATAATATTTAAGTTTTATATATATATAGTAATCAAATTTTTAATGAGTCAAATTGGCTCAGTTCGTAAATCTTGTGTTAACACTAGAACAACCGAATAAGAAATCCAACGATATACAATAGCTTCGTAATAATAATCATTTTAATTGCAATTTGGCTTCATTAAAGAAGTATTACGTTGTCCGGAATGTTCGTGCCAATTAATTTTTATTTTTAATAAATATGTACCAAAACGAATCGATAAATAATCGATTCCCGATGAATAAATCGGCACGAACTTTTCGGACAACCCAATACAATACATTTCTGACGAAAACATTTTTATAACTGCAGTAATTGCCAATGAAAAAATTAGGGACCAGTCATTTTGACTGGTTTGAGAGTTGTAGTGTTCAAAATCAGGACAAACTTTCTGCACAACGTAATACAAGGTAAATGTTCCGCGATTAGACGATTAAGGAAAGAATTTCCGTTATAAGTCACATATTAGACTAATAAGAGTTACAGTTATATGTGAATAGGTTTATCCAGAAGGGTACACCGTGTACTTTCCAAATTCGTGTCGAAACTATGTATTGAGAAACCCTGCAACTGCAAAAAGTGTGAGACCCTTTTGTTAGCTCAGTGATTGAACAGCAATATATACAGTGGCTCAAAAAAGTATTCGGACACTCTTCAAACTTAAATAACTTTTTTAAGATTGCACCAAACGTCTTGACTTTTCTTGAGCAATTAGTTGCATTGATTTAATAAATGAATATGCAAAATGAATTTTGTAAATATTGGAATTGATGTGAATTACATGACCGATAAAAAAGGAACCTTTTAAATATTTTTTATTTGAGCCACGTACTAAAAATTTTAAAGACGCATCTGGTAGATCTATGATAGTTATACACATGCAGAAAAATTCATTGAAATCGATCGACATACACACGAGCTACCAGGTGTATGCATAAGTTCTTTCCGGTTTGACTAAGAGGTGGCGC
>CM052093.1:8497754-8535421 GCA_028453745.1 Agapostemon virescens | reverse complement strand
AGAAAAGTCAAGTCGTTTGGCTCAAATTTGAAAAAGTTATTTAGATTCAAAGAGTGTCCGAATACTTTCGTCAGCCACTGTATATGTCCCAGTTTGTTGGACATCTTAGCCCAAGTAATCGGGCATGGTATTGTACACATTTGTTGTTAAATTATTTCATTGAACTAAGACGTATAACGAACAAATTGCAAAGTGTAACGCTAAAAAGTTTACAATTACTTAATTTTCTGTAAGATTAAGTAAAGACTTCTATGAAGAAAATGAAGTTATGTTCTTATAAGATAAATATTTAACAAGTTTCTAATCCGTAATAACTACATGAAGTGTAATTAATACTTGTCACTGTTTCTAATTCGGTGTATAACTACACGAATTGTAATTAACACTTATCATTACATTAAAGCAATAAATACTTACAGTTATGGATTTTTCATTTATAAAATTCATTGAATTGTTTCAAATCGCAAGAAAGTACCCAATTTAAAGGCAGGTGTTCAAAGACTTGAGCATGGAAGGTTTTCATGTACTATTTCATACACACATATTCGTTTATAAATTATCTCGAATTCTTTCGTCTAAAAAGAAAATATATCTCTATTTTATATTCTTCAACGAGTAAATAAATATCCTATTTGTATAAATGTAAAATACACAATTTGTCGCTTCCAAGTTACTCGACATGCGGCAGATCGTCGAGTACCCAACTCGATTACAGGCAAAACATTCGACATATTTTTCAGAACATACATATACCTTCCACTAACAGAAAGGTACATCCTGCAAAGAAATGTCACCTGTGTGTGTATGTGTTAAAATAATGTAAGAAGCAGTGGAAAAAATGTCTAGTTCCTTTACATATTCGAAAATGCTTTGAAATGTATCATACTTTACAGAATTATTAATTTGTAATGTTATGTAATGTTACTGTCTTACTGTTACTGTGTTACTTAATTTATAATGTATATAATGTTTTATAATGTTACTGTCCATTAACATTGTATAACAACCTGATTAAAAATTAAAGAGCAATGTAAATATCGAAATAAAATTTTCTGCTTCCGAGCGTGGATATAATTGTTCAGTTGAACCAGTTAAATAGTATTCTTCGGACGCGTCAAATTCCATTTTATTTGTTCGTCAAGGGTTTGATCGTAAAACGGCCTGAATGGAAAGTTTTTAAAAAACGGTCTGGCACGGAACGTGTTAATTTATAACTTGATTTACTGTAATCTAATTCTATGTAATTCGATAAGCAACTATTTCTGAAACACATAAAATGATATTTTTATTAATACGTTCCGTCCCACGTGGGGCGTATATGACCCGCGCTGAACTTTCCGTTCAGGCCGCTTGCAGTTCTAATTGAAAAGCGAAGAATTTTTTAAAAATTCATCGTAGAGTCAAATATAGAAATCTTAAATCATGTATACTGCATTTCTTATAGCGTGGGACGTTCACGCACCACACGACATATCGATCATTTATTTTCGACTGCCTTTTGTTGAAACAGCAGAGATTTTATTAATTATTTAATCGGAAATATGTGGATCGTATACGCCCCACGCGGCCTGAATAGGGAAAGTCTTAACCCCTTAAAACCTAACCCCTTGCCTACGACTTATTTTACAATAACAGTGTCTAGACTTTCTTTGTCCTCCGTAGAACGACAAACAGAAAAGATAAAGGCTATGGCCGGGTTTGTAGGTGATTTTCGCCCCCGGCGGTATTTTAATCGAGCTTGAAATATGTGATAGCCTACCCAAAAAGACCCCCGTCTGCCAAGTTTCAGCGCCATATCTCCTCTGTAAGGGTGGTTATTGAGAAAAATCAAAAAACTAGTTCTTGGCCTATTTTCCCTGTCTACTAATTAACTGATCAATTAAAAATTCTGAAAAAATTCTGATTCCAATTCCAATATTTACAAAATTCATTTTGTATATCATTCATTAAATCAATGCAACTAATTGCTGAAGAAAAGTCAAGACGTTTGGTCGAATTTTAAAAAAGTTATTTAGATTTGAAGAGTGTACGAATACTTTTGTGAGCCACTGTACGTGTTTAGAAGATTCGGTTCGAAATCTTGATCACGAGTCTCACTCGTTGTTGTAGGGCAAGTGGTTAAAAAACGTTGTGGCACGGAACGTGTTAACCCTTAGCACGCCAATGACTCTCCTGAGGTGACATTAAAAATTTATATACTATTATTCAACACAACTATTGCATTACTACGTTTGTGTTTAAGAAATCGATAAAAATTCATGTGTTGCACGTACGAACAATAGTAATAAATATTGTATGCACAAAAGGAAATGAACCATATAGAATCCGACTATTCTACGTAAAAAGAATGTCTCGAATTTATAATTAAAATTGCTTGGAGCGCAAAGGGTTAACACTAAACCTATCGATATTTCATGAATACCTAATCCTACCATGAGCGGTCAAATGACCGCTTCAAAAAAACATGTATCTTAATATAAAAAGAGATTTTAGCCAATTGGATAGTAAACAAAATATTTTTCTGGTGCTACAATAAAAACCCGCTCCCCGCTTTTCTATTTAGAAAGTTTTATTTACCTTTGTGCATTTTCAGCACATTTTTTACAAATTACAGCATTTTGTATTGCACATTTTCCACATACGTGTTTTTTACATTTTACACAAATTTTGTTAGTCTTATTGACTTTACAATACCTTATTTGACAAGATTTCCGTCCAGAAGAATCTGTAGCTGTGTTTATTATTGATGAATTATTATTTTGATGAACATTCTTTGCTTCTCTCTCCTTCTGATATTCGGTCCCAAGTTCTTCTGCCAATTGAAATAAAAATTCTTGCCTCGATATTTCTTCACCCGTCGTTTCTCTATATAAAATCCAAGCATTTATCCCAGCTAAATCTAAGATATTGAAAAATACCTGTAAAGGCCATCTTTGACATTTAGATTTTACACTATATTTTCTGGTCATTTGATCGGTTACATTTACACCGAATTTTGTGCTATTGTAAAATCTAAATGTCTAATCTAAGTATCAACACTTTTTTATTAGTTTTAGCTTTATAAATTGAAAGAATAAAATCATTCGATTTGTATAATATTGTTGAGAAGCGTGTCACACTATCCTTTGCCTGTCTCGCTAATTTTGGTAGCACTCTTTTATTTCTGCGAATAGTTCCAACAAGCGTAGTTTTTTTTGCTAGAAGTTTACTTGCTAATGACGCGCTTGTAAAAAAATTGTCAGCTGTTATATTTCTCCCATGGCCCGTATATGGTTCTGCTAATTTCAAAGTTACAATTATTATTCTGCTGTATCATTATCAATATTGGAAACTTCTTGGACATCTTCCGAACAATCCTCGTCGATATTATTTATTTTGTCTAATACATTGATATTCCTCGAATGTCTTGACATGTTTGGGGATGAATATATATAAAAAGTAAAATATAAAAATATAAATCAAACGGGGCAAAAACATTGAGGCCAGAAATAAAAAGAAAACAATTGTAAATCATACCACAAAATATTGTTGGCTCTGTTGACTTTGTCGAAACTATCATTTATACCACGTAATAATTTCTATTATACACTGTGAAATTTTGATGCTCTCTGTTCGGATCGCAAGACCGTACTGTCGTACAAAAAATGCTATGCATTTGTTCCAATCGCGCATTTGTCTACACTGTAGATCCACAATTACATTGTAGACTCGTAAAACAATTTCAGGAGTGCGCTTTCCAAAGAATATAGTCGTAAATAACATGAATTTTTCAAATGGTCAAATGACCGTTCGTGGTAGACTAGACATGCTATAAATTTTTTTCGGAAAGTAAACAATAAAGAAAGTTGTGAATATTGAAAAATGGGTTGTATGTATATTATAGGAAAAGTCAATAAGCTACATGGTGATACAGTAACGTTGTATACGAGAAATTCTAAACGAAATTTCAAAAACGGTCATTTGACCGCGCATGGTAGGTTTAGTGTTAATAAACATGTATACGAATGTCTAATCACTGGACATGTCGAATCCAATGACGCTTACCTTATGGCCGTCATTGCATATCGTGACCGATCGGCGAGTTTGAATTTCAAGTTCGGGAACCAGCGAGAATACGGCACTGGTTCGGCGCACCCCTCTTTCAAGTCTTCGGAGTTAGATCGTTCCTACCGGATCGGTCGTCCTTTTTCCCTTGCGCATGCCGGTTATCCTCGTTCTCGCGCATCTTACACACGTATTACGTGGCACGACAGTAGGCCAAGAGTTCGATGGCCTGCAGCCTTGCAAGGCCGGTCGCCGCCATGGTACCGAATACCACGTCAGATGACGCTGCTAACGGCGTGTTCTCTCCCGTGGACCAATCTCACGACAACCGGCAGTATCGACGGATGAAGTTATCGTCGATGTCCGACCTTACCGACGAGTTTGAAACATTTGGTGGCGCCATTGTCGACCGTTCCGTTCGATTCCTATTTCGTACCGTTTCAATTTTAAATTTCAGTTTCGCGGTTGCATCTACTGGGAATCTTCTTCGTAATTGTGTCGTCTTCGATAATGGTAATTGAAATAAAATTGGTAAGTCTTTTAATTCGTATTTTGATGGGACGAGACGAGAAATTGATAAGTGGATTGGTTTTTCGACGATTCAATGTGTTCCTTTGTTATTACGGAAACATTTTTTAGGCTATGTTTGTAGACGACGGCTCTTCCGCCGGTGAATTATGGACGAACTATTATGAGATTTCCCTCGGCCGTTTACTTCCAACATAAAACGCCTTATACGCTCAAGGACTTCTGAATGGTTAACGATCCGAGACCCATTTTCTATTGGATTATAAATCAGGACAAAGTCCGATTAAGCACCGCATCAGGTACACCTATTTTGAGTGTAACGATTTTTAGTAAGAGACTGTCAGACATTGTCCGTATTTAAACTACGTTGCTGTGTTGTCAAATTCGGCTCGGACATGATAGTTGAAGTGATAAGGCGGGCGTTCGGATTTTAATTTTTGATAAGTTCACACTTTTAGACCGTGCTTTCTTGATGAACCGATCTGCACTCTTGATTCTTCATTTATTCTTGGTTTGACTAAGTATTATTTATTTTATCTTTTTAAATACAAGTTTCATTAGTTGCTTGTATTCTGTTACAAACGGTTTACATCTTTCCTTTGATAGTAACGTTTTGATTTTTTTTTTATGCAAACTTCACAAATTTTTGTGTTAAAGTAGACTCTTATATATATATATATATATATATATATTGTATATAATAATGTATAATAATCATTACATATAATAATATAATAATAAATTTGTAATTATAGCAATAATAATATAACAATAATTTAAAACAATAATAACGTAATAATAAATTTATAACAATAATTTAAAACAATAATAACGTAATAATAAATTTATAACAATAATAACATAATAACAATTTTATAACAATAATAATACAATAATACATTTATAACAATAATAATAAATTTATAACAATAGTAATATATTAATCAATTTATAACAATAATATTGTAATAATACATTTATAACAATAATAATATAATAATAACTTTATGATAATAATAATGTAATAGTAAGCTTATAACAATAATAGTATAACAATAAATTTATAACAATAATAATGTAATAAAAATTGATAAAAATAATAGTATAATAATAAGTTTACAGCAATAATAATATAATAATAAGTTTACAACAATAATAATATAATAATAAGTTTACAACAATATTAATGTAATAAATTTATAACAATCATAATATAATAATAAATTTCATATATATATAATGAAATATATTTACATTATTATTACAATATATTCAATGGCTAAAATCAACTTGAAATGTAACTTGTGTAGTTAGTCTCATAAACAATTATAGATTTTATACTTTCGGGATATCTATAATCTAGATAACTATAATCTAGTTAATATAACTATAACCTTGTTAATGCTGTTTCCCGTACCATTGTTTCAATTATGTTTACGATTTTAGGATTATGCCTTTCTACAAATCCGATTAATATATTTCGCAAAAACCTATTGTATATCAAATTATCGTCTACATTATTAAATTCCAAAAGAGCCTTTTGAATATAAAGACGTTGATGATAACAAAATTAATCATGCGCAGCTTTGACGAATCCGAACGAAAAATGTAGATCTCATTTGGTAAAATGTCCATCTATTAACATGTGACTTGAAAGTTACACGGCCTCATAAAGGGTTAATTATTCCTTATTCTTTTCACGAGTCAAGCATTGTCGTTATGTCTCAATTATTTCATTAAATACTAATGTCGGGTATTAACCGCTATCGGGTATTAGATGACTTGCTTCTAACAGTCTCTATTTTATTATCGTAAAGAATTTTTTGGAAATCATATAGAAACATTATTAATAGATTATACTATCTTAGACGATAAAACTAATTTTATATTTCTTTAATAAACATCGCGTATCCATTGAACGCAATTTGCCCTTAACACTCTGACTGCATGTCACCCATATGCGGGTGACGGAATTATTTGTACAGTTTCTAATTAAATTTTTACGTTAATATATTCATTTCTACCAAAGTTGATGGTTATAGAGAAAGTGCAAGAAGGTAGAGCGAGTACTTTACGGCATACATTTTATTTTTCCCATTTTTATTTCAGTCAATATCTCATTTCGATTTTTTAGAAATTTTTTGGCTGCTAGTTTAGCAAAGTGTTAATGGAGAACTTTACTTTAGGGCGCGCATTCCCTTCTTACAAAATTGTTTATGGGTAATCAAGGGAAGTCTGATACAGAAGGTGTTTTCTTACGATTTCACTGTACGTTTAACAATATTTATTAATTTCTTTTTATCGCAACAAAGTAAGTGTAAAATATCTGGAGGTTAGGGGATTAAACGTTCTTCCGCATCGACTGGCATAATTGCAACTTTTGTAGACATCTGGAACAAATTATCAGAGAAACATATTGTTCAATAAAAACATAGTCTCCGTCCACGATTTTTCATGAAATTTAATTTACACCCGAATAGTGCCACATCGAAGAAGAAAGTCCTCGTCTTCGATCGTAGCCTCGAAGCAAAAGAAAAATCGATCGTATCGCATCGAAGAAAACATCGATCACAGCATACAAATTATAAAAACCATTTTGCAGACAATTGAATAATTTGAGTACACACAAGACCAGCGCGTCTTTTCGATACATCCATGCAAAATCTCAGTGAAATCGTACGCACCTCTGCGAAGATATCGCGGCAGCCATTCCGAGTAGTATGCCTCCGCGGAAGAGCCTATTCGTTTCCGACGAGAAACCTGTACAAATATCCAGAAAAAAGGGACAATTATGTCATTAAATGAAGGTTCGCTTACTTGTTTTGACGGGCTAGAAAAAAATTCTGAAAAATGTGCAGGAAGCTCTCGCTGGACCAGTATACCCCCGTAAATCAATTCCGTTCGGTTGATTTCCGTGCACGAATGAAACTCTTGAACTGCTAAAACGACGTTGTGGACCGCTGTGCCCTGTTAGCGTTCTAGGCGGCGAGTCCGGTGCATTCAGCAAGCGGACAATGCGACGCAGCGCAAAAAGGTAGATCTATCCGTTCGAGTCATTAAACGATGAGTCACGAAGCGAGTCCCGATCCGAGCGTTCGGTCCGCGATGTATTCATTTCAACGGGAGGACTCCGATCTCTTCTCGTGGAGAGTCGGTTGATGTTCCCAAGCGAAGGATGTTTCGTGCAACGGATCTCGCGAGATGTACACGGGGAGATGGATCTGATCTCTCTCTCTCACTCTCTCTCTCCTCTCTCTCTCCTCTCTCTCTCTCTCCCCCTCGCTCTCTCGATCTTTCTCTCCCTTCATCCGATTCCGGTGAATCGTTCGAGCGGGATTGTTGGCTCTCGCGGCGCGCGTACCGAAGCGAAACGGCCGAGCGACGGTTGCAAGACGAAACTTCCGATTGCGACAGCACCCATCGCCGACAACAATCGCTCCTTACGTTAGGAGCGTGCACGGCACGGTCTCTCGGCCAGCCGAACAAACGCAAAGAAACGAGAAGGCCTCACGATGCACGTTGATAGTTGCATGAGGCTGCCTTTTAAAAACTTTGTTTCACATCAACCGAGACGGGAACGGCACTGCTCGCCGGTACCGCGTTGCTTCTTTTTCCTTTTTCCTTTTTTCCTTTTCTTTTTCTTTTTTTTCTTGTAAAAGACCGAGCTTCCGTTTTGTTCTTTGCCCGGCTCTTGGCTCGGGTGGGAGGGCTTGCAGGGGAACACGAGGTGCGGGGGTGAGAGGGTGAGTTGTAAATGAGCGCGTAATAATAGCTCGGAGCTGTATTCGCGACGTGCGACCAAGTCTTTTCTTCGCGCGAACGGGAACAAGAATGAAAAGAACGTTTCGACAGGAGAAACAAATTCAATGGAGTCGTTCCGATGAATAAATCCGACACTTTGTTGATTTTGATGGCTCCTCGATGCACGTTTCGAGAGTCTCGCGATTTGGCTGCTCGATCGATCGATGGATCCAGAGCCCTGAATGCCTTCTGATCAATTTTTCTGTTGCTTGTACTGTATGCGCGATGAATGCTTTTTATGTGACGCTTTTGACGCTTCGATATTAAGCACTGTTGCTTTATTGTTCTCCTTGTTTGCGTGGAAAAGAATTTTGTGAAGTCAACATTCGTTACCATGATCGTTGGTACCATGTTTCTCAAAGTGTTTCACCGTGTCGCCGTCAACAGGCAGGGCTTAATTGTAGAGAGCTTCACCAGTCTGCTGCCATTATATACTGTAATATTGTATTCTCTTATTCTTAAAAAATTATTGCAATTAATGTCACCTTGTTCTTCAAATTTAAATGACAATTCCCTTTTTTAAAACTTGTATCGAAATCTTGAGTATGTCATCTAGTTTGCAATATCTGAATGTTTAAACAAATAAATTTCTATTGCAACGAAATATATATACATTACAGAAATCTTAATTTTATTTTCTTTCTATCAGTTTAATTCGTGATTAACTTCCACTTAATAAATAATAATAGAGAATAAGAGAACATTCGGATCTCGGGGAAGAGATACTAGATTGCGTATCTCTATGCAAAATAGAACCCACCTATTTTTCTTTTTAATAATTTTAGTAAGTCGAAAGTAATGTTTGAACGTCTTCATTTGTTAACTTTAGCCATAAATGCATTAAATCCAGAATTTAAAAATTATACGCATAATAAAGAAGAGAAAACTTTCTACGCGTTTGAAAATGTCGAAATTAGTAATCATGGTACGCGGAACGCGAAAGACGATGATCTGTTTCTAATGGATCACCGGGTCTTCTTGATACATCGCCAAGCTTACAGAAATTAAAAAGTCATTATACTTTCAATCCATCGACCCACCACCGCATTGTCCATTAATAGTAGATTATGGACTGTCCATACAACAAAAAGTATTCTGTTTCGATTGTGAAATATGTAACCTTTGTCTGTTCTGTTTTCAGGTAAGTTTCATGTCCTTGATTCGGGTGTTCACGTGAGCCCGCGAACACGGATCGGTGAGTACCTCCACGGAATCAACGAAATAACACGGATACATCTCGTTAGCGATTTTTTTTTGGCCTAAGGACGCGTATCATCACCGGCGTTCCGTGCCGCCACTCACACAGAGATAAATGTATAATTCAGTGGATGAACGCGGCGTTAGTTCTGATCGAAGCCGCTCGAGAGTCCGGTCACGAATTTGTTTCACAACTGCGTAACTTTCCTAACGCTCGGAACAGCGTGACAAAATGGGGGGAATTGCGATCTTGGGATTTCTGTTTTGCGTCCCGGCGTAAACATCGCCTTGCCTTACGTTGGGATCGCGTACGAATAAAATGGCGGCCCCGTTAACGCGAAATGTCTGTCCCTGTTGCGAGTATTGCATTTTTCTGTGATAATCTCACTGCACTACGATCGCAATCACAAATCCATCCAACTCGGTCGATATTGTCCTCATAATAAAAATTTTTAGATTATTTCGAAACTTTGTTTCATTTTCGATTCTTACGTTGGGATCGCGTACGAATAAAATGGCGGCCGCGTTAACGCGAAATGTCTGTCCCTGTTGCGAGTATTGCATTTTTCTGTGATAATCTCACTGCATTACGATCGCGATCACAAATCTATTCAACTCGGTCGATACTGCCCTCATAATCAAAACTTTTGGATTGTTTCGAAAGTTTATTTCGTTTTCGATTGATGTGAATAACGCGAATATTCGGTAGAAGTTTTAGAAAGAGCCGATTACGTGATTAAATCTAAACAAGCGTAGGAGAAAATAAAACATTATTGCACATTGGGAAAAAGCTTTTGGGAAAATCTAAAAATTTTGAGACACTCAAATTAGTGCATTCAAAACATTTCTGAAAGTTTCTAATTGGCTGAAAAGAATTGATTGGTGAAAAAATAATGATCGATTTTCAACGGTAGTTCTCAAACGTTACTTTATTGACACATTATTTGTTTACAATATAATTTTCAATACAATTTTTGAAAACTAAGGCAACTTCAATTATAAACCACTCCTAATAATGCAATCTAATAATTTAATTTGTTATCATTATTTAAATAAAGATTTTTAAGCCTCTTTTTGGCGAAGGATAATTATTGAAAATCTTATTAACAAGATTCCTGCAGACAAACTATTAAATATTATAAAGATAATGTTGAAATAGGTAAATCATGCAATAGATACATTAAAATTTTGTATCACAAGCTGTAGAAGATTTATCAGAAAATTATTTGTAAATTATACAGCGACAGAATTCGGTCAATATTTTTTCACCAATTCAGTGCAATTGGGACAGTAAAAAGGGATATATTGGAAACACGAGGATTGCATCTGACAAATATGTAGAAAATTTCAAAAGCAACAGTGAAATTCCCGAAATTCGCCTAACTGCGAAAGAAAGCAATTGGTGATAGAGAAATGAGGCAGCAGAAAAGGAAAACCTTGTTGAGTGTACACAAGGTGCTTTATAATTGGTGAAAGAAGTGGAAGAGTTGATATTGATCATGAAAGTACGCATTCTAGATGCAGAATAAAATTTTGTCAAAGCTTACAATGTTTTGAGAAAGCGTCGTAGTTACTGCGTTATACGTCTGGTCATTATTTTCTGTTTCTACTTAAGAGTATATTCCCTTTACATCGATTATGCATTATGTGTTTATAGCAGCTACGGCCTAAAATTTAATATACCGTAGTACTTCATAAAGTTTATGAGTGCATGAAGTAAATTAAATTTTTTCTTCATGTAGAGTACAATAAAATCTTTTACGCTTTAAGAGTCGCGTGAGATATGCACATATTCCTGGCATTTTTAAACATTTATAGAAATGTATATAAAAAATGTATAAAAATATTGAATGTAAAAAATAGACAACTTAATGCAGAATTATCTACTTCATTTCTATGTTGCCAGTATGTAATCTAAATAAATAATTTATTCTTTACAGAATAGTTAAGAAAATATTATTTTTAATGCATTAAACTCGTTAGATGAATATAACAAAATTTTATTTTGATTAAGATTTTAATACTTGCTTACTGGAATGTGTATTTTATTTATATCTTACTTATGTGTAAAAAGCTGCAGTCTATGTATGTAACACCACTATTTAATTTCATTGCAAAGAATACCTTTATATTGGATCACACAAAAATGAAATACATAATTTCTCGCAAAATTATTCTAAATTAAAGAAAAAGAAAATTCTTGAAGTGTCTAAAATTGTTTATGAAATATAATTAAAATTTTGCATTCCTAACATTCTTATAAATATTTTTACATTTAAAATAGTATATGCTTGCGGAGTTTAAGGATTCAAGTATCTACTAGAATTTGATATTTTAATACTCATATCATTCATAATCGTAGATAATCCTACAAGCAGTCTGACACGTTCCTTTTTGGTTTTTAATTTTAGACAATTGTAGAAGCTATGTGTTTTTCAGGCAAAACGCATTTTCTTACTAATTTATAAATCGATACCATTTAATATAAATACAATTAATCCTAGAAAATATATTACCTTCAATAATTTGATGGCAGCCATAGCTGAATCCGTTCAAATTCTTATATATCAATTTTCTTTATTGCCGTTTGCCCATTAACATAACGAGTACCTTGTATTCTCTGGTAGTTTAAACTGTTTATTAAAAACTCATAATTAAAAAGATCCTAGCTCTGCCATCTGAACGTTAACCGCTTGCCATATTATAACAGGTCAGACTCGTGATGAAAATTTTAAACAAATTCTAACAAAAACAAATATTATGTTTTTATTTTTGGACGAAATACGGAGAAGTTATAATAGCTTCAGTTACAAAGAAAATCGTATGTAACGAGTTAAATACAGTTTGCAATAAAAATTTGCCTTTGGTATTGAAGCTTCATTAAATTCTATACAAATGACATAGTTTGTGTGATTCGACGTGAAGGTATTATAAAACAAAAATACCAAAGTGTGCAGAAAGTGTCTGCATTTTGCATGGAAGCTGCACCCGACGGAAAAGTGTGAGATTGTAACAAAAATTAGCGAGGATCGTAAAATGAGAGTGGAAACGTGCAGCCGGTCGAGCGAAACGGGGGGATAAAAGAAAAGAAAGGAGCTGGTGGATTTTAAGACATTAGTCGACAGCAGAAGAAACTCGAAATTTCGTGTCGAGTCGTTTGGCACGTATCGCAACCGAGGTGCACGCGCGCAACCAATGCGTCGGCTCGGTATACTCTCACTGTCCTCGGGGACGTTGCTCGAGGACGAGGATAAATTTTCCTCTTCGTGCGGTATCAATGATTTCCCCACCTCGGCGTCGTCGCAAGAAGCGGCGTTCTTTGTGTTTCATAAACGCTCGATCGCGAGTCATTAAACAATTACATAATGTCCAATTTTTCATTGGACGTCGCTTATTTTTCGCACAGTCGCTATTAGCCACGCTTGCGTGTGCAGCTCGAACAAACTTTTACGTTGTTCCTGTTCAAATTCTCTGAGATCGACGCGCGTTCGTATCTCAATTTTCGCGAAAACTTGAGGACCAAGATGTTATATCGCGTGGACACTTGGTTCTGGACCAGCTCTGTCTACTATCGTCGTCAAAATAGCGAGTAAGACATTGGTGAAAGAATGATAATCCAATAATAAATGTTTCTTGCTGTTTAGAAATTGATTGCCGCGCGAATTCTGTAGGGTACATGCAAGTCTATTTCGTTCGTACGAACGAGAAAAATTTTTAATAATTATTGTTAGTTACTTTACGATGAAGTGTGCAGCTTATACATATAATTCCACTGTAGCTTTGCTCACTTTAGAATGAGTAAATGTATTTTCAATTTTATGAAAATCTTTGAATTTTTACCACTCATTCGAGACATTTTTCTAATTAAAATGGCACCAAACGTGGCATCGTTTCGAACATATTCACTTGTTAAATACAAGCTTACCTAGTTACGATTTTAGACTAAATGTTTACTGATTCGTGCAATGAACCGTGTTGTACATGGATCGCTTTAGATTCGATTATTCAATAATAAAGAGAGTCGGCAGTTCAACAAGCATACATGATCCAAATTATATCGCAATTGATTGTATTTCGAGCAAAAAATGTCACGAAGAAGTAATTAAAAATGATAAAGTTCTGTTATTGAATTTATTTCAACGGTGGAGCATCCGGGCTGCTCGAGAAATATACACATTTTTCACTTGTTATTTATTACAAGCTTAATGAAAATATGGCGACAGAATAATAATTAAAAATATTTCCATAACGATCGGAAACGCGTAAAGGATTAATATTAAATTATAAAATATCTGCGACCCACATGGCAAACATCGGAGCAAGTTGACCGACTCGTATTTGCGACATTATCCGTTGACTTGAATTATGAAACTCTCCGGTGGTTTTTTTATCCGTCGCGTGTTTATTGGTTTTGCGGCGAGGTACGATGACTTGAAAATTTTGGCTCAGGAATGCCGACAAGTTCGTCGATTGTGATTGTATATTTTTCTATCGGATTGCCAGCCGAGAACTTTCACTTCGTCGAACATAATTTATCAGATTCGACAGTAATGTTACAATTACGGTAACGATGGTAAAATTACCTTTAGAAATTCGTTAATAATCCAAGCGAACGTTAACGACCTCTGAAAAACGTATTATGTAATAAAACACGCGCGTTGTCTTGGCTGTACGCGAGTCCCACTCTATAATCCGAATTGTTTAATTTCCACAGCGGATATTGTTGCTGAAAAGGTGAAACGAAAATTAAATTACTTTTTCTCCTTGTCACGGGGCGATCCTTGCCGAGACGTCCTGTCGTGATTTCGAAATCAAATATATAAAGAGAATTAACCGTTTTTCCGATGAATACTGAAAATGTGCGCCCGACTTTCGGTTCAGCGACTCCGATATCCAATTAAACGGTACAAATTTTACAATCGCAACGCATCGGGACGAACGGTGCGCGATTTGTTTACCGGGGAACCGCGAGTCAACAAATTGTTGTCTTGGAAACGCGACGGTGTGGTTTAGAGTTGTTTCGCGACGAAAGAAGAAAAAAACCCTCGTGTTAATGTGATTTACAGTGATGTGGCGTGGCTCGAGGTGACATTATCACAGGCATTACGTAGCCAATTGTAACTTACGCTAAATTACTAGCATTACGTTGACAACATGGACTCGAGGCTTCGCCCGCGGGCACAAAAGCAGCGCGAGGAGAAAGATCGGGGAACGATAAAATGCAAGTGCGCGTTGCTGTATTAAAGATTTGCGCAACAATCACGGACCACGCCATATAAGGCTCGAAAAAAATCCCCTGGCTGTGTTAGATCGGGAAAAAAGACGGTCGCAACAACTACCGATAAATTAAAAACAGATCGTACGAAATCTGTCTTTCGTTCTCCTCCCATTGTCGACTTTTCTATTTGGCTAATTGAACGCTCGGGAATTTATCTCGACAGAGCTTTATCTCCGTTTATGGAGCATTAACACTAGAACTACCGAACAAGAAATCCAACGATATATATTGCTTTGTAATAATAACGAGACTGCATCTATTAACCCTTTGCACTCCAAGCAATTTTTGTCCCAAAATCGAGACAATTTTTTATTTAGAATAATTCCATTACAGATGGTTCACTTCTTTTCGTGCATACAAAGTTTATTGCTAATACTCGTACGTGCAACATTTCTACTTTCACCAATTTCTTAGATACAAACATAGTGATATAAAAATTGTTTTAAATAATAGTATGATAATTTTTAGTGGTGCCTCAGAGGAGCCATTGGAGTGCTAAGGGTTGAAACTTCGTACAATACTTATTGCGAGGTATATGTTATTAAAGAAGTACACCCGAAAATTTCTGATGAAAACATTTTTATAACTGATATCTTTATAATACATATTTTATTTTAACTTATAAAATAAATAAAATTGACAAAAATTTCGGAGCACGATTGTAAAGTTAAAATTGTACTTAATAAATCGATAAAGATAAACTAAGCAGATGCAATATCACTAAACTCGATACGCAAGTGTTTAGGAGTTGACAGATTTTACTAATGTTATGATTACATCCTTAGCAAACAATATTCGATCAAACATCACTGTCGTCGTAATTATTCGTACACACTAGCCCCATTTCATTCAGTAAATGCGGTTGCCTTCGCATCCGTTCGTTACTCGAAAAACATTTCAACCATTCATTTTGTTTCGAGAGTACAGTAATATTCTGTCTTTTCTTATTTGAAGATTAGGCAACTAAGAAATCCAAAGAATTTCTACTAAAGCATATCGATCAAAATACAACCCTATTTTTATTTACACCATAATTTGATACGAAAGCATGGAACGACTCTTTAAAAAAGTCCATTTGAAAAAATAAAATGCTGTTCAGAATTTGACTTAATATATACAAGATAAATGTAATTTACTGTTTTGTAATACTATTGACTAGTCAATGCGGATTTTATGCAATTATGGCAAAACTGAGCGGATGAGATACAAAACTTTAAAAACACTAAATGATTTTTAAACGTGTTACTATACTGCTTTCAATTAATAAAAAACAACTACTGCTCAAAATTAGTGCAAAGATGTTTGATGCTCTGAGAAGGATACGTAGCTTCTTTTTTCAAAGCTACGTGTAATAGGAAAATAATGCTAACATTTTCTGAATAACAACGCGGTTTCCAATTTTCTATTCATCTTTAACACTAGAATTTAGACGTACAAATTTGGATGTATAAACGTGGCAAATAACTGTCTTGTAATTTTCTATCAAACGTTTCGAAATAGACATTAATTTTGAACTTGCTACCGATTAGTTTTTCACAGTTATTGAACTGGTAAGAATGCTTTCACAAAAATCTTTTCAATCATTTTTTTCATTCAAGCATATATTAACTCTTTGTACTCGAAGCAATTCCATTACAAAATCGAAACAATATTTTTACCTATAATAACTCCATTGTACATAGTTTATTTCGTTTTGTGCATATGAAATTAATTACTATTACTCGTTCTTAGAATATTAAAATTTTTATCGATTTCTTAACTGCAAATCTAACGATGTAAAAGTTGTTTAAATAATAGTACGGTCAGTTTTAGTGGCGTCTCGCAAGTGCTCTTCGAGTGCTAAGGGTTAACATAAACATTGTGCAAAATTTGAATAATTGCAATCTTGTCATTATCATAAATCAGTGTATGTTAGTCCAGTTTAGTGCTCGGTAGTTTTGATGTTAAATTTGACATAAAATACAATTTCCAATACAGGGTAGTTACAAGTATTACATATTATACATTCAACAATTATTACGTATACTCGACAACTTTCTATTTCACAATTATTATCGAACGATTTTCAGTAATATGCAAGATCTTCTAAGTTTCTTAGAAAATATTGTCTGGTATTAGTACAAGAAAATGAATTCGATAAATTATCTGTCAGATAATCGTTATAATAATTAAGTTGCTAGTTTTAACACTAGAACTACCGAGTAACAAGTCCGACTGATGTGTATCGCTTTATAATAACGACAAGATTGTATCTATTCGGACCTCGTACAATTTTCATCACAATATCTACTTCAATGAAGAAATTCATTTGAAATTTTCTGAAGACGACATGTTTATAACTTCAGTAATCATAAAAGAAAAAATCAGGAATTAGTAATTTGAATTTGTTCGATACTTCTAATATTAAGGGCACAAAGAATAGTAAATCATTTCGGTTTACGCTGTCGTAGAATTTTATCCTGCCCGGTATAAAAATCGAAGAGTAACCATGCTGCTATGATTACAAGCAAAAAGGGATACTACATTTCGGTTTCTGTTTTGGCAGACTATTAGACGTCCTTCGGTATCGTCAGGTATTTTCTATTCGTCGGCAAGCGATAGTATTCCCAAGGAAAACGCGTCTTGTGCATTTATGCGAAGAAACTGTGCTTCGAGAATCTCGAGCGAACCTTTTTCGAATTACGAATGCGACTATTACATGCATCCGGTTGTTTCGCTAGTCGGGAACACAAAGTGAGGTCTTGATGGCGATTTTCACGGGCAAAAAAGATTTGAAAAAATCCGATACAGTTTCAGTAGCATTGCTGACTCGCACATCGTCGATGCGAGCTAAATATTTTACGCGGCGAGGACGGGGATCGCGTTGCGATCAGCATAATTAGTTCACGGGTTCTATGTGGACTCGGACTCGCAGGCTCGCAATCAGACTTCACGGGCTCGGATAGACTCGTGCTAGCCGGTCGCCGGTCGCCGATCGTCGAGCAGTCGTCTCGCAAAAAGTCAATCCGAGAAAGGCGGCATTATCATAAATCGCTATCGGGAAACGCATTGTGAAATAGAGGCAGTGCTCGAGGGGGCAGGATCGCAACGTCATTACACGGCGTAAAAATAGACGCGGCGATCGGAAACTGTATAAAAGAGCTTCCAGCATAAAAGCGAGGAACTACTCAATCTACATTTTCATCAGTACACGGACCGTTATCAAAGGAATATCGATTTATTCGAGTTTAACGGCAAACAAAGTTCCAGCGATTCGTATTTCGCCTAGGGAGGAACTATCGACGCGTTCCACAGGGGGCGGGCACGGGTGGAAGGGGGTGGGCGAGGAAGAACCGGATACACTTGAATTCGGTAACAAACCTGATATGTTTGAATTCGATATTGAGCGGCATCGATTCGCTGAAATTCGAAAGCAAACAAATTCGGCAGCGAACGATACCAGCGCACTTAAAATTCGATAGACAGCAAGAGTCGCGGACTTGTGTTCTACCGAAAAGAAGCTACGCCACGGCGCTGCGAATTGCCAATACATGTAATTGAGTAAAATTCAAGATGACGAATGTTTGTAGATTTGTTGCATTTGTGTTGTAATTAACTTTGGGACTACCGAGTAAGAAATGTCAGTGATTGTTTTTGTAATGACAGCAAGACTGCATTTATTAAACCTCGTAGAATTGTCATTGGAATGTCTACTTGAATGAATAAATTCGTTCAACAATTTCTGATGAAAATATTTTTGTAATTTTAATTATTGTGAAAAAAGAAGTAGGAACCAGTTACTCTGACTGGTTTGGTAGTTCCAATCGTATCGATTGAACAACATACATTAACTTATTTGTAACTTTGATCAGAATGAACGTTGCGTTGACACAACATTTTTCTCGAAGTTTCTTATCTATGAACTTATATCGCTATATTATGTTGCTTATGTTGTAATTATATAGGAGGATCCAGAAAATTTGTTTAATATATCTCGTTTGTGCTGCATAAATGAAAACTACGTTATCTCGTAGAACAGATTTTTAAAAGGTTTGAATTTGGACAAGTACCGAGATGCTGAATAAAAATTTAGTACAACACTTGCAAGATACGAGACACGAATAGAAATTTCTTTTTATCATTAACCCTTTGCACTCGAACGGTGACTCGGAGGCACTAGTCAAAATTGCCACGCCATTGTTTAAAGTTCCTTTCACACGATTAAAGTCGTTTGTATTTTGCCAAAAGCATTGTACGAGAAAATAGGTTCAATTTTATCCGCACATTATAAAAAATATTACAAGAATGAAAATGTTCGAGATTGAACAAGGAACGTCTTGATTTTGGAACTGCAATTGCTTTGAGCGCGAAGAATTAATAATTTTAGTAGGTTCAAAATAATATATTCTTGCCCGTTCTTTGCACTTCATGTGGTGCACGACGCAGTATCTCGTTTAAATTCTGCATCGCTATTTTCAATTCTCATTACACACGCAAGAGAAACTTCAATTCTTAGTTCTTGACATTCATTGTTACTTCGTATTTAGAGTGTAATATTCGTTGTCATCAAGTATTTTACTCCGTTGCGTCTCCTTTACGAGCAAGAAAGTTCTGCATCCCTTTTTTCAATTCTCGTTACATATGCAGGAGAAACTTCAATTCTTAGTTCTTGACATTCATTGTTACTTCGTATTTAGAGCGTAATATTCGTTGTTATGAAGTTACATAAATTTGTTCAGAAGAGAGAGTAAATGTACTGCTGAATCAGTCCAGTTTAACGAGACATCTGTGAACCAACAATAGAATTTGAACACACATAAATATAGAACATACCAAAAACTCTAAATCACCAACAGATTACGGCAACATCCTGAGATTATGCAATATCCATCGTACAAAAAGAAATCAGCTTACCTCTTCGGAGAAGTAAATGGTGTCCCAAAATTAACGCAAGGTTTGAATTAAATAGAAAACACAGTTTTTAGTCTTTAGATTGTTATTTTTTCATTGAATCATAAAGTACATAGGATAGGATTATTTATGGAATAATACATCGGGCAAATGGGCTTCACGGCATTGCTGGCACATACGCACTCTTTTATTGAAATTTTTCATGACTTTTCTGCATAATTGTGGCTGAATTTCGTTGATGCAGCGTTTAATTTCCTCTTGTGATGCACAGGTGGTTGTGGGCTTGTTGACATATACCTTTGACTTCAAATAACCCCATAAGAAGAAATCTAATGGTGTTAAATCACACGATCTAGGGGGCCAATTCTGATCACCGAAACGAGAGAGTACACGACCAGGAAATGTCTCGTGCAGTAATTGAATTGTTTCACTGGCTGTGTGGCATGTGGCACCGTCTTGTTGAAACCACATATTGGCCACATCAATAGCATTCAATTTCGGCAGAAAGAACTGTGTTATCGTGTCGAAATATCGAGCACTAGTAACAGTTACTGATTGACCAGGCTCATTTTCAAAAAAGTATGGTCCAATAATGCCTCCAGCCCAAAATCCGCACCAAACAGTGACACGTTGTGGGTGCATTTGTTGTTCGACAATCACATGTGGGTTCTTCGAACCCCAAACACGGCAATTTTGGCGATTAATAAAGCCAACAAGGTGAAAATGTGCTTCATCGCTTAGGATGATTTTGCTCGAAAAATCAGCATCCACTTGTTGATGTTCAATAATCCATTCCACGAACTCTCTTCGCTGTTCATGGTCATTAGGCTTCAGTTGTTGTGTTAATTGAATTTTGTAAGCATGGAGACACAGATTTTTTTGTGAGTATACGCTGTAGAGAGCTTCTTGGAATCTGCAATTCTTGTCCATTACGCCGAATTGATGTTCCTGAGTTTTCACCAACACTTTCACGCACTGCTTCGATATTGACATTTCAACGGTTTGTTTTTGGACGACCGGTGTGTTTAGCGTCTCCAACTGATCCAGTCGCCCTAAATTTTTCGATTAATCTTTTCACAGTTGACGAGGTTAAAACACTATTTTGACCATATTTTGTATAAAATTTTCGAACTGCGGCCGCCAAACTTCATTATTTTTGAAATAATGTTCAATAATGAAAACACGTTGTTGTATCGTGTAATGCTCCATTTTTACTAACCCTAAACTCTCAGCTGTCAAATTGTTCTTTTTTCAGGGTTGCCAACAATTTACTGCAAAAATGGCGACAAATTCAAGTCTTGCGTTAATTTTGGTACACCCTTTAATTTAACCCTCCATGGGTTCCATGTAATCCTCCGTGTAACTTTCAAGTCACATGTTAATATATCGACAATTTATCAAATGATTTTAGTTTTTTTTATAAGATAACGTGTACGTTTAAATTATATAATTTCTCTGAGGTAACAAATAATAAAATCGATAACGGTTGGCGGCATCATCAACCTGAAATATCAAAGTAAATACGTTGCAAGTTGTTTGCATATAGAAACCAACCGAGCCATCTTGTACAATTTACATTATTTGTGTTTCTATCTTTAAACAAAACAAAGCGTACATAAAAGCTTTGGGTTTGCATATCAATAACAACTTATTTGTTTGCAATTTCAATAATCATTTTGTTACTATTTGTGTATGATACAATTTTGTGACTTTCAGGTCACAGTAGGCTATTATGATAGATTTTGGTAAAATTGTTCTTTTATCAGGGTTGCCAACAATTTATTGCAAAAACGGCGCAAATTCAAATCTTGCGTTAATTTTGGGACACCCTTTACAATAAAGTATGTTCGTTCATTGGACAGATCACATTACATTTTTCTTTCTGCACGCTTCTACCAATCTGTCGTTATTATGCAACGATTTCACCTAAAGTCACAACCCTCATAGATGGTTCTAGCGCTTCCCAAGGGGCGGTATTGCCTGGTTTTGGAATCCCGGAGATCGGTTGGCGATTCCCAACAGTGTGTTGATTGCGGGAGAATTCCCGAGAGCGCGAAGCGAGAAAACCATGTGGCAAGTTAGTGGTCGCTTTCCCCGCCTGCGGCAGCCGAATCGTTTCCGGGCCCGGACCCGGGTCTTGGCTCCGGGCTCCCCCAGGCTTCTTTTTCGGACTGGTCCCCGGTGTTCCCCACCCGAGGAGTCCTCTTTCTTTTCTCCCGGTGCCCTCGTCTTTGACTATTTGCCGAAAGCCAGGCCTCGAAGAGAGCATTGGTGGTTGCGCAATCCGCGAAAACCAGTGTGCCTCTCTTCGGCGACCCCACGCGCAGTTCGTTCCGCTCACAGCTTTAATACTTTCGCGCCCGTGGACGCTATTACGGCTGGTTTTGTTATGGCGCAGCGGTGAACAAGATCGATGCCCCATGGCGAGAGCCCGCGCGATGGAGAACAACGACGCCTTCTCAATGGGAAGAATGGAGGCGACGGTTCACGTGGCCGGGGACGTCTTCGACTCTGTGGGAGGAATCTTTCATTAAGGGTCGCATTGAAGGGCCCGCGAATCCATTAACAAATTGCGGCCAGTTGGTCGATACCGTTCTTGGCGACCCTCTTTCCTCCTTGCGGCGAATAACGTATATTAGACTCTCGACAGAATTGAAATCAGCAATTTCTATTAATTGCTCGTAGGTGGTGTACGACGGCGATCGGTGATTTATTTATTTGCGTCGCTGATTCTGCGATACGTCGTTTTAGCGAGAGTTCCGTTTGTACCGAGAATCAAAGCGAATCGACTTATGGATTTAGTTAATTTTGTTTTATTTTCTACTTCGTGGGAAACCATGTCTGACAAGATTATTCACTCTTAAGTACTATGGAAGGGCTTCCGAACTGCTAGAATTTATTAAATTATTACATGCATACACGTGACAAATTGAATTTTGATTCAATTATTCTTACTTTACGCGTACAGAAGAAACTAGCCGAATTTTGTCCAGTGTCAGGGTTGGATCTGATTTATAAATCAGAGTTGATTAACATGATAGATGTTAAACGTACATAAGTCAAACGTAATAAAAATTCATATAGACATTAATCTTTTATAAAAGTTATATTGATTCTGGACTACTAAATTCTGATTTGAAACCACTGTGTGTCGATTGCTGCTAAAGTAAACATTCATCTCATTTTTATGAAAATAAAAGGTACAATCTATTTTTTATTACAAATAAATTCCCTATTAACTATTACCATTAGTTATCATTCTTCCAGTAACGATACATGAATTCAATGCATTGTCGGCCTGACTTTTTAAAATAAAATGGTTACTCGTATTTTAATTTTAAGGAGGAGTATGCAAATAGTTTTACCTTCCATATTTGCATTTAAAATTATCGAAAATTATTGATCTGCGATAAAAAGGTGCTTCCACTCGAAGGGGTTGGACATCTGGGTTGAAAATTAGAATAAGCTTATTACTTTTTTATAGTAACAAAAGGTAGTCGAGCCAATTTCGTTATGAATATAATAGCAACTCAATATATGTTCGACAGCATTAGAAACTCTTAACTGACAAATATGTTAGGTTTGATTACGAAGGATTTTAATCAAGAAATAATATTGCAATCTACGCGTTTATTTTACATCATTCGAAGATACACAACGCATCTTTTAAGTCCTATATTCAGTTTTCACATATCCAAGTTTGCTTTCAGATAAAGTTTTATTCCAATAATAGTCGACGTAATCATCGTGTACTCTTTTCGTATGAATGACAAAGTAAACGTATCAACGACAACATTGTGTAATGTTTAGTCGAAATGTGATATTAAATCGACGCGTTGTTAGTCATTGATAGAAAAAGCCTAAAAATTGTGATGACAATCTCGTAGATGAAAGTAAACGACAAAAAAAAATGTAATTTTTACTATAACAAAAGAATGTAACTTGTTGACAGAATGTAATGATTCTAATAGTGCTTACTGTTCAATCAATAAGTTTTATTTCGGAAAAAGTTATGTTTGTTCAAAGATATTAATTATGAATCAGGCATTTCATATGCAACAATTGAATACATATATTTTGATTTATGTAAGCATTTATGTTTAATCTCCTAGAGCGTGAAGATATTTTGCTAATTAAGTGAAAAATAATACCAGATAGCTCTTATGATATTTAAATGGAAGCTCGAAGCCAGTTAAAGCGAATAAATTTAATGGAATTTCAAAAATCATTCCAAAACACTCAAAGTCGATTGCTTTTCTTCTAGGAATATAATTTATGCCATAACTAGATTTTTATGATAAATAAACATTTTTCCTCAACTAAAATTTTCCAAACTAAATAAACAGTTTCCTCCTTTAATAATAATTTTAGTCAGGTGAAAATCTATCTACTGCTTCGTACATGTATAATTTAACGATGTTTAATGTAAATTCATAAAATAAGTGGTGAAAAAATCGAACGAACATGAAGTGAAATAAAAATATTACTGCTACGTTATTATCAACTTGTAAAAATGATTAAGAAACCACAATCAGACTCGGATTTGAATGATACTATTCTAAGAGTACAATTTATGCCATAACTAGATCTTTATGATAAGTAAACATTTTCCACGACGATTTCAAAGCTGAAGGACCAGATGGAAACTTAATAATTTTAGCGAGTTGAAAATCTATCTACTGGTTTATACATACTTCATTTACCAATGTTTGTCGCAAATGTATAAAACAAATAGGGAAAAAAATAGAAAAAACATCGAGTGAGTTTAATTAAATTATTAACAAAAATGATTAAAAGAACAAATCAATGTTATGCAACTTTCTTTTCTTGTTATTAACATGGATAATTTTTATTTTGCATATAGATCCACAGTCTAGTCGTATCATAGTAGAAATTGGATTTAGTATTAAATTTTTAGTTTTTTACTTTTAAACAAGTAATTCGATATTGGTTCAATATTAGATACGAAGATTCGCATAACTAGGAAGACACTTTCAAATAAATCACCTTATCTATAATATAGAATTTTTTCGAGGAGACACGTGCACTTATTTCCCAATTGATTCAAAGTTTCTCAATGCGAAATATGCATACAATGATAGAGGACTTTAACAATGCAATCGTATACGATCGACGAGCGTGTTGAAGGTATTCAAATTTAATTTTCAAATCAGTATTCAATAAAACATATGCATCGTAACACGTGAAAACATTACTTTATTGCAATCGAAATTCAATGGTCGATTAATTTGAAGGAATGGTCACGTGAATTACCTACCTCCTTCGTGTGATTTCATTCTATTGAACTGTTTTCTTTGGAGTCATTTGAGAAACAAAGTTTACGTCTACAATCCAGCAACGATTCCTGACCTGTAAAACAACATTCGAAATAAAATTGAAAATTTTAATGACCGTCGTTCGACTGATATCGTCTGTCATACATAATTGATAAAGATGACACATGATAATTAAATTAAAAAACTAATAAAATTAAAGACAGTATGTTTCTAATTTTCTATAAAAGGAAATGGTTCAAGTAAACGTTCATCTATTTCACAAAACACGAGAGCTTCTAACAAAAATAATAAAAATCTCGCAGTACTCGTGGCACATCTACAATGGTTCACAAAAATATTCGGACACTCTTCAAACTTAAATAACTTTTTTAAGATTGCACCAAACGTCTTGACTTTTCTTGAGCAATTAGTTGCATTGATTTAATAAATGAATATGCAAAATGAATTTTGTATATATTGGAATTGGTATGAATTACATGACCAATAAAAAAGGAACTTTTTAAATACTTTTTATTTAAAAACCACGCACAAAAAATTTTAAAGACGCATCTGATAGATCAATGATAGTTATATGCATGCAGAAAAATTCATTAAAATCGATCGACGTACACACGAGCTACGTGCCATCGAAAATGGTGAAAATCGCAATTTTTCACGATTCTTGGCCAGTTTCTGCTTAAACTCCACAAATTCTTACACCTTTCTACGCGTGTCATTTTTTCCCGCGTCAATCGATTTCGGTGAAATTTTCAGTATGTGCATAACTAACACAGTCTTGAAAAACGCATATTTTAAATTTTCATTACGAGTTGAAATAAATATGTTTTAAAAAATGTCTTTTCTACTTTCCAACGTAATTTCTACCAATTAGAATTATTTCAAAATTATTTTTGCATATCATTTAGTAAATCAATGTTTCTATTTTCTCCAGAAAAGTCAAGTCGTTTGGCTCAAGTTTGAAAAAGTTCTTTAGATTTGAAGAGTGTCCGAATACTTTCGTCAGCCACTGTATGTACTAGAATGTGTTCGTGTTTCTCAAACGATTAGTCCGAAATCAAACGTTCCCCCGTCTTCGAATGAACGAAACAGTAGCGTGGAGTTTTGAGAAGACAGATCAGAAGTGAAATTACCGGCGGCGAGTGGTTACATTCGGTGGAATTTTCAGGATAAAACAATCTCGTTGAGTCTGTCTTCATTAAAAATAAACCGGCGTACAAGGCCCGTAAGAGTTTTAACGGGTTGCGTCATGCGTTTACGTAATAGTTAATACATTATATTCACGACAATAAAGTAACATGAGCCAACCGATAATGCGATAATAACATGCTGACCAATTATACATTGACAAGCAACCGCCGCGCGGTTTTATGAAATAATATTTCGCTCGGCTCGAATTAAGCTGCTTCGAATTTCGAAGTTGAACAGTGCCTCAGTCGGCACCAGAAACGATCGCGGAATCGAGTCTAAAAAGGAGTTGCCGGGATTAATTACTGGTTCTGGGCTCGTTTATTTCGGGGCTCATTACGCTCGAGGTTAATTTATATATTTCGTTTGATTTATTAGGACCGCACAATTCCGTTTCTTCTTTTTGCTCCGGTTTTCCACCGGTTTGTGTGTCAGCTCCGAAATGAAAGGTCTCTGTGAAATAAAAACTTGTTCCTTTTACCCGTTTCGATTTTGAAACTGCCTTTTAAAATGGACCACCGCCGCGTTTTCCCGTCCTCAAAGGTGGAAATCTACGTTTCAGCGTGCGCCACAGCCACGGAATCGGGGGAACGTGGACGACAGAAGGGCAACAGTCGAATTTTCAAAAGCGCAGGTCGTTCGTCGTACGTATACGCGCACACGTCCACGTATCGAGTGGAGGACGTTTTAGCGCTGGCGACGATGCCGGAGAGACCAAAGACAGAAACAGAGAAGAAAAGGGAGAGGGAAAAAAGGAAAGGACAGACAGAGGGTGGGAGGAAAAGGGGAAAGAAAGAGAGAGACCCAGATTTCATTTTCGTTGATGAGCTTGGCATCGGTCCAACTCGACTAAATATATACTCCCTTTCTCTTTCTCTTCCTCTTTCTCTTCTCTCTCTTTCTCGGTCGCTTCTCTTTCTCTTCCTCTATCCTTCTCACGCCTCTGCACCGCGTACTCCCCTCTCGCCCTTTTCTCGCTCATTTTCGTTGGGCTCCCGCCTCGTTGCAAGCAGAAACCCGAAGAGAAGCCAGATCGACCAGCGAATCTGCTCGCGAATCGTGCGAAAATATCTTTATTATTAATTTCATCGCGTGGTGAAAAGGGTCAGGTTGCCTCTGGCACGGTAAAAGTTAAAACAGTAACGTTCTGCGCGAACAGATGCCCGGCGAAGGTGTGAGAAGAGTATTCAACGCGCTGAAATCACTTTACGGATTCAAGGGAATTTTAAAAATATCCTTATGTTTCGTAACGTGCGTGCAACCGAAGTCAACGAACCATTCAATTAAATAAACAAGACGTTTCGAATTTCGTCCAGATGCGGGCTATCCCTTTTCACGATAACTGGAACCATCTATTTCAAAAGCCGAATCACGTTCAAACGTTTCTTTTTTTTTTTATTAGTAGGGGATGTTGACGCTGCATTCAAACATTGTATTTTAAGCAGGGGAACTTGCGAAGTAACATTTTTTGCGCGCACATGTTTGTTTAAACAATCGGATAATCAAGATTTATCGCGGATCATGTCTTTTGTCTTAGATCCTAAAGTTATCGGCAACGATCAAAACAATGAAAGTAAAAAATTCGTATATTTTGCATTTAATGTAAAGCATATACAAATGCAGAAAGGTACGAATAACAGTGACGAATTTACTGCAGAGTTTACGTATTTACAGCAGGAACGAGTATACGTTTACACTCGCACTGAAATAATTTAACGCGTTGAATGCCGAGAGAATTTTGTGTACTTCAGACGAGTTTCACTTATTTCATTCGTAGAAGTGATCAGTGTTATTAAAGAGAATTGTTAGTTACCGTGTAATGAAGCTCACATCTCGTACTACAATTTGGTTAACTTCCACGATAACAAATCGATATTCAATGCCATTAATTTAATGTTAATCGCCGGAGACCGCCGTGACATTCAACATGTTAAGGAGGGAATACACTTTAGAGCGCCTACAAAATAGTGATTTTTAGGAATTATTTTCTCAATAACTACAAAGCGAATCATTCTCAAACTTTCATGATATTATGTTCTATATTTAAACAATACAAAAAAAGTCTACTTTATTGATTAATGTATTTTTTTTCGCGATATTTATAAATCTTCACAGCTCCGCGCCACGAGCATCGTCAGTTTGTGTATATCCTAAAGCCTCTAATTTTCATCTGAAACAGGAAAACAAAAGTTTTTTTTTAATCCTTATCAAATTATCACGTCGATGAACTAAAAAAATTCCAACAAAAAGTAAAAAAATGCAAAAATTTTTAGCTTTATTGAAAAAGTTACGATTTTTCGCTAAAAACTTCGACTTTATAATGTAAATTGAAAGGAAAAAATGCAACTATTTATTAATTTTTTTAGTTCATCGACGACATTTTATCACTACCTAACGAAAAATCGCCTTAGGAGTTCAATTGGTCCAATAGATCGTTCTGTATCGCGTACACGATTCAGAAATATGATATTGAGAAAAACGCGTTTAAAGTCTTTCGACTGTTAGAGTAGTAGTTATTGAACACTTACTTCTGGAGGAAACTAATCCGCTATACCATAGCCATATAGTAAGCCTTCTGTGGCTTCAAAAAATTCATTTTGTTCCATTTGGTGCATCCTACGAGAGATTCGTGCCTCTTTTGTGCTACTTTGTCTGCGGCGTTCCTGTCTCGTTATGCGCTGCGCGTCATACGTATCGGCAAAGAATTTGCATTGTTGCCCGATATTAATATTTAACACATTCATTATTTTTAATATAGCTGAGTAGCCCTCGTTAAAAATGCCAGCCGCAATAAAGACGGAGGTTTCGATAATTTTTGCTCCGGAATTTAGATACTTTGGATTTAGGCGCCACACCGTTGAATTGAAATTTTCATTGCAATTCTGTGTGTGTCCACCTAGACACCTAGTTAATAAATCCTGTTTTGAAAGTTCTTCATATATCGGTTTTAAATGTTTAAGGACATCTGGGTGAAGTGGTCTAGGATGATTAAAATTATCTAATTCACCTTTCGCTTCAGCTTTGCGCCACTTGCACCTGACGCTTACCTGTTCGGCTAGCTGTATCTCCCAAAACACATAAAATTTTGCTCCGTAACTTTATACACGTATTCTAGACACATACTGGAATCAATTTCAAACAAAAAAAAATCGATAATTTTCATCTTATAATGTGTATTCCCCCCTTAAGGAAGGCACTCTGTCAATCCTAGACGATTAAGATTTCGGAAAAAAGACGATCGAAAAGAAGTCCTGCAATATCAGACGATCTATTAAATGCTTCAGTAATTAAAATCAGTATCAAATACAATTTAATTTATCCCGTTTTTGTACAAGCTGAAATATTACTTCTGTCAGATAAGAAGCGATCAGTTGTATTCGTATTTCGCGTCGCCATTTTCAAACATCGTAGCCTGATTATCAAGAAATCAAATTGTTAAGGAAAGAGGGAGACCTTTCTGTTTGGTTTTCTGATGGAGGCGGACAAGTTTTAATTTGTACAAAGATCCGCGGTCAAGCAACGAGTAAAAATAGTCGTTAGCAACGGTAGTACAAAGAAGCCCGGAAATAAAGTCGCAATCCAAAGTAGTGGAATTTCGAGGTGGCAGGATGCTGTCTGGGATTCTTTCGCTGCGTGTAATGGCGGCCGAGGAACGACTTGTCAAATCCGCATTCGTCGTAAGTGAATTTACGAGCGTACACGTTGTAAATTTCACCTCGCGTGTCGTAACGGTGCCGAAACGGCGCAACGAGCCCACCTCGTCCACGAGAAAGCTGTCTACGACAATGTTTCGACTCATTTCGCGACCGTCAGGTATACCGATGACTGCAAACCGGCAATGAATTTTGGAGAGGCAGGCACTGTCCACGCTAACTTTCGTTTATGGTCTCCGGCCCGGGGAAACTTCCGTCGATTTCCCTCTCTAATTAAACGGGGAACAGGTAAATCAGAATCAAATAAAATGCGCCGGTGTTTTCATAGTATTTGCAGTGCCGGTCAAATAGGACGCACTTGGAAAAAATTAATGGAAAATGGAAAATAAAATTGTGTTTCGACGGTCTTTATATATGAAACAATTATTGGATCTGAATTTCCACCAGATGTGCTATCCGGTAGGACTTGTTCGTTGTTCAGCGTTTCGATTTATTTGAGCACAAATGCGTCTGTAAAATACACATCTAGAGGCAGCCTGTTTTTTCGTTATATCGTTGTCAGTAACATTATATATGCGAAGATTATATCTGTTCAAGATTCTGTTCGTAATATGGTGATAAAACTTACAGAACAATTTTTATTTTAATTGTCGGTGACAGAAAAATCCAATACAGTTTAACCAGGAAATGTTATTTTTAGTTGTTTTTAATCTTAATTCCAAAATTTAAACATTTTTTAAACTAGAATGGTACATTCTATGTGGTTCATCCCTTTCATGCATATAAAAGTTATTCTATTACTCCTACGCACAATACTTTCATTTTTGCCGATTTTTTAAACGCAACCATAGTGATGTCAATGTTATTTTGAATAACGATGACGATATTTAGTGTCGCCTCAGACGCCAGTGCTAAGGGCTAATAATTTTGTGACGTTCGTGTGATCTGTCGATATTCTCGAATAAGAAGAATATCATAATTTTCTGGTAATAATTCTTGTGTTAAAACCATGTTATTTCCTGCTTGCGAGTTACATTAGAGCCGTTTTAGTCTAGATACAGTCACAAATATAGGGGTTAAATCAACCCTTATATTAGCAAGTGTTAATTGACTTTGCAAAATAGCATGAAAGCTATTAGAAGTAGGAAGGAGGAGTAGTATTAACCCAAATCTTTTTTAATTACCATTAGGTGCGTGGAGAAATAATAGCCTAATTTTTTCGGTTTCTATTTTACAAATAATTTTACCAATACAACTTATTACTTGTTACAATATCCTTTCGAAGATTAGATATCGTTTAATCTATCAGGTTAAAGTTTCTAGTAAATAAAAATTGTCTGCATCTGTTGTAAGAAATAGTAGTTTAGCACTGTCTCTGATATCCTAGGAATTTGAGCAAATAAGATTAATATATCGACTCTCGTCAATTTATTTAGAGTTTTTATTTGAAATTATAGCTTCTCTCTTTTTGTCATGAGTGCTTGAAATGCAGTATTTATGCATCTAATATCTTGAAAACTAATGAATAGATTTTAGTAAAAGTTTGAAATTGTATTTGGGACGAACCATGGGGCAGGCTCAACGTTTTCCAGAGAGTCCTCGGATTCAATTATTTGTGGCATTGCCATTTCTTCCGGAATATTACGTATGAAGAGTTATTGTCGCGGACGATTAATTTTCGAATTCAGTCGGACTGTGGCTATACGTTGGATTGCGACAATGGGAGGCGGTCACCGTGGCGGCGAAACTCTGCGAATCCCAAAAATCGCCGGTGAAGTCACCAGGTTAAGCGATACGCCGCTTTCACGAGCGAGCCTCTTACACGATCGCCACATCTCCCGCGAAACAATTCGGGGTTTTGCAAGTGGAAAGTTAATTGAAGTGTATGGTGCACCAACTGGCTTGCGATCTCTTTATCACGACTCTCCGCCCGCATTAATTCCAATTTTTCCATTGCTTGTCGTGTCACGCTGATGTCGCGTACGACATCGATGCACATCGGTGAATTTAGAAGCACAGTTATCCTATTAAATAATCGCTCATTCATTTCTTTTCTTCGTTATGCATTAGTAATATGTCCACACGATATGAAATTTATTCACAGATTTATACAATACATTTTATTATACCATTAAAATAAAGTTGAACTTTTAGCTGGGCGAATTTTGGATTGTGAATTCTCACAAGGACATAATGAACGATAAGTGAAATTGAAATGGAACAAGTTTTACTATAATTAACCCTATATAATATAATATTGTTTATAATAATGTCGATATTGTGGCGCATAGGAGCGAAACAGTTATTTGTTGAATTGACAAGGAAATAGAAAGTCTCTGAGAGACGATACGATCAGAATTGAACACAGGTTCATCTTATCGTGAAACAAATTAGACACGCGGAAAGTTACAAAACGTTTGAACGAATGTAATTTATAAAATACATCTACGAAAAGTATGGATATAAGGAATACAATAAAACGTAGAGAATTCAATGCAATTTAGTATTGTTGTTGACGTTTTTCAGATGTCAGCTAGTTTACTTTAATGTTTGCTTAAGAAACGTTGATTGGGGCAACCTAGGTTGAGTAAATTTCAGAGAGAAAAAAGCTAGATAGAAATTTTCTAATAATGAATTGAGCGAAATAACCAAAATTTTAATGAGCCGCTAAGATGAACAACTGCTCCGACAGCTACAATATTTATCAAATGTGTAAAACCTGTTTACGTATTTTAAATAAAATCAGCAAATATGTTGTATATTTTAGAGCTTACAGATTAATTGTTTTAATGATGAACCGAAGCTTTCTAAAAACTAAGTGATGTGAAATACCTACAATTAGAAAAAGCTTTTAAAATAAACATTCGCTCAACGTTCCATTTAGCTTCTGTCTCTGTTAATTAAATCTAGAAAAGTTTATTTTGAAAAGAGTCCGCAGTCTAGTAATAATCAAAATTGAAATGATGCATTCTCGAAAAATGTTTCTTAAAAATAGAACGTTGTTTATTCGCATTTCAATTCACTTGTACTGTTATATCTGTCTTGAGTTTTTAATGATAAAGAGAAATCGGAGAATGACGGTCAACGGGTAATGATAGTCGGTGGCAATTCTGATAAAACAATATGTTCGAAATGTAAAACTTTTTTTGTGTCAGTTCAATAATACCGTTTGCTGCATGCCTGAACAATCTCGACTCAACGGTTGTTGTGCAACCACGTGTAAATAAGAGTCTTAAGTTTTTTATACAATCCGTGTTATGTTGCGCCTTAAAGCTTTTTAAATGAATTTTACTTAAATATATATAACAGCATAACTATAAATATATTGTAGCAGCAAAACATTGGAATCAAACATCATATAAACAGCTTTTAGTATTTTCTCTGCACCTTCAACCGATCGCAAGTTTTTCAAAATTTCTTTTTCAACTCGTGTAACAAACTAATTGTCGTAACTTCTCAGTAAAGTCCAAGTCGTATGGTCCAATATTAAAAAGCCGTGTAACACTCAATTAAATATAAAACTTAACCCTTTATGTGGTCGTGTAACTTTCAAGTCACATGTTAATATATGGACATTTTACCAAATGATTTTAGTTTTTTATAAGATAACGTATACGTCTAAATTATATAATAGCTCTGAGCTACCAAATAACAATATTGATATCGGTTGAATGGTTGAACCGTTGATGGTCGAACCATCTTGTGCAATTTACATTATTTGTGCTTCTATCTATTCTTCTGTATTCTATTTATTAAACAGAACAAATTGTATATAATAGTTTTGGATTTCCATATCAATAACAACTTATTTGTTTGCAATTTCAATAATCATTTTGTTACTACTTGTATATGACACAATTTTGTAACTTTCAGGTTACAGTAGGATATTATGATAGATTTTGGAATATTTAGATTTAAGAAAAAAAATCGGCCCATAGAGGGTTAAAAGACTGCATATAATTTAATTATTTAATGTTCAATTATCTCGGCATAGCTGTATGTGGATAACGATGAATGCTTAGAAAATCAGCAACAGAAACGAACGTAAACAATTAAGACGGAGGAAGTATTTATAAAAAGGTTAATCCGAAGAAAGAACGAAAAGATTTGATACCGACGAAGACGATATTGATAAAATGGAAAACAAGTGTGCAAGACTTGCTATCCATTTGACCATGACAATGGCTCGTTCGAAATGTTGTGGATGGGAGTTACCCAGCGATTATATGTATGTATACACGAAAATTGGAGCAGCTACTGGATTGCCAGAAGCGTAACCGCTATTATCCACAGGTGTAGATAATAGCAGTTAAAATCCACTTTCTTTGATATGTAAATTTCATTGAATAAATCAATATGAAACTATTTACTCTTCGTATTCTACAAATAATTTTATCGTTCAAATTTGTAAAACTGGATTACGACAAACGTTTAATTCTCTACTGTGACTTTCGTCTCAATCGTACTTTACGTTAACTACCGATCATCCCCAAAAAATCCCACACAATCGAGTAATTTAGTCGTTGCTATGAAAATTGCGAAATTGTTTATCACTCGATACAAAATAAAAATGATTTGCCTCGGTCGCAAGAAACTGGAATAAAATGAAAATGTCTTACCTCTTTAACACTAGAACTACCAAACCAGCCATTTTGATTGGTTCCTAGTTTTTTCTTTCGCAATTATTGAAGTTATGCAAATGTTTTCATCAGAAATTCTGGGATGTACTTCTTTAATAACATACATGTTACAATAAGCATTATATGAAGTTTTAATAGTTGCAGTCTTGTTATTATTAGTAAAGTAAAATTATTAAAGTTGCTTTAAAATTTGTTGACATGCTATTCTACAGGCTACTAGCTCTCAAAATAAAAAAGTTATATTTTTATTTTGAATTAGTCACACTTTGTTAATTAGAAATTTATCGAGAGAACAAAGAAATATCAGAATGTACAATTTAAGCATTTAGTGGTTTTGACAATTTTCAATGTGAATTATTTATTTTGGTAGAGTCGATAATCATACTGATTAAGAATCGTTAGAACATTTTGTTTTTATTCATCTTGAAATTTCTAATCACCTACGCTAACAAGATGTAATTTTATCTAGCAAGATGCTTCTTCAAGATATCGTTATTGTTACAAAGCAATGTATATCGTTGGATTTATTGTTTGGTAGTTGTAGTGTTAAATATGTATAATAAACTGAACAAATTATATTGATATTAAAAAATGTTTATTTTTTTACTACTTTAAACTTAATTTGTTTTGTAATAAATATAAAAAGTCCACAGAGAGAATTTCACAGATTTATCACAAAAATGAATAAATGAAATAAAAAACAGAACAAGAATCAAAAGGAATTTATGTATTTGCGCATCTTATCAAAGAGGTTAAAAAAACAATGACAATTTTATTCGGATTCCTTTTTACAATCAAACCAGACAATTATTATTTGCTTTCCGTATCTTACAATCGATGCAAACAATTTTTATTCGGTTTCTGTTTCTTACAATCGACATAGTTGGCATGGAAACATATTCAGATGCGAAAATCCGATTTTGATGAAACTTATGGGAGTTTATAGTTCTTTGAAAAATATTTAACAGCTTTTCTCTTTATTTGCAATGATCCACTTTGAAGGGGTGAAAACAGCCCTCAAAGGTGGGGTATATTGAGATATCTCGGAAACCAGAGGTCGAAAAAATTAAAATTTCTTTTTAAATTGTGTGTTTTTCAATGGGAAATGTAGTCGCGCAAGAAAATTTTAACAAAAGTTTTTTGTTTAAACAATAAAGCTATAAACTCCCATAAGTTTCATCAAAATAAGATTTTCCATTTTCCTACCATTGACGCAAATAATGTTTCTTGTACATAAAGATCCACTGCCGAGTGATTATATTTTCAATAATTCCACGTCGTACAAATCCGAACGAACCTCGGTTCGCACAACCATATTACAATCGAAGTTAAATGAAGAACTATGCCACCCACATACAACCGAGACGGCAGCGAGCGTTAAACGACCCCTGTGAAGCAGTTCTTCTACATCTGGTAGAATAAGCCCTTATAAATCAACTTCTACGGATCCCTTTGAAGTGAAACGTCGAATAGTTGATCGACGGTAGGGCCATGATCAAATATCCAAGCGAAGTCTGCCCTTTAACGGCGCTCGCGCGTCACCGAGCCGCGCAGAAACGATTGCGCGATCTTTCGCTGGCAATTCCGCGAACGGAGCTGCTCGTTTTTGGGTGACGACAGGAATTTCAATGGGCACAGTCATATATCGGCGGGTGACGCGGCTAACGGTACATCCCTGCACGCTTTCAATGGTCTACCAACCTACCTACCTACCTACCCACGTACCTATATATCGCTCATTCTCATAGCGCCTAGGCCCGCATCGATCGCGCCTATATGCATAACGCGTACATATACATACGTACATACGTACGTACATACATACATACATACATACATACAACCATACATACATACATACATACATATATACACATATCTATCGATCGGTTCATTTCGTCTCGCCTCTCTCTTCGTCTTCTCTTCTCTTCTTCGGGCTCTTCACCGCGCCGGCACCGTCAGGCCTGACGCTGCTGCTCTCTCGAACGAGAGAAGACGGAAGAGTGCGCGGGCTCTACCCGCCGACCATCATCCCCTTCGTCTTTTTCTCTCTCCCTTCGTTTCTCCTCCCTCGGTCCGATCCCTTTGCCAAGACTTCGTCCCTTCTCGATCGCCCGCCCTTTCTTTTTTCCTTTCTACCCGTTAATTTTTCCTTCTCGACTCCCCTTTGACTATTCTTGGGTGGTTAACGAGTCACCCGACGAAATCTCGGGGACTCCTCTGCCAGTGGAAATTGGAAGATCCATCTCCGCCGTTCCTGCTCCGAAAGAGTTCTAATTGTTCCGCCGGACTTTTCGAGCCGATCGTTGCCACCATCGATGTACCGGGTGGATGGAAATCGTGTCAAAGAATTTTTCAACCCGTCGAGAACGACGTGGATATATCCCGTAGGACGTGTTCTTTCAGATCGCACAGTGTTTGTTTGTGTAGTTTGTTGATTCGTACGTATGGATTCGTTGTTCGAAACGGTGAAGATCTAGTTCTTGTCCTTCGTCATCGATAATTGTTAGATAGATGATAGTCCTTGCATTTAACTCTCAATCCACAGCCTATGAGACTCTTTTATTTGCAACTTCGATGACAATTTCTATGTGTCAGCAAATGCTTAACTTTAGCTTTTCACAAGTATCGAACAGGCTAGCGATTTTGTACTCACTTCTCTGTTAGATCGATGTTTTTTTATCGCATTCACTGCCCAACTGATGACCTCAAAAATTCCATAAAGTAAAATTAATCTGTTTGATGAAGCAGCGATTGAAATCTTTAAATGTATGGCATATAAAGTGGCTCACAAAAATATTCGAACACTCTTCAAACCTAAATAACTTTTTTAAGATTGCACCAAACGTCTTGACTTTTCTTGAGCAATGAGTTGCATTGATTTAATAAATGATATACAAAATAAATTTTGGAATAAATAAAAAAGGAACTTTTTAAATACTTTTTATTTAAAAACCACGCACAAAAAATTTTAAAGATGCATCTGGTAGATCTATGATAGTTATACGCATGCAGAAAAGTTCATTGAAATCGATCGACGTACACACGAGCTACGTGCCATCGAAAATGGTGAAAATCGCAATTTTTCACGATTCTTGATCAGTTTTTGCTTAAAATACAGAAATTCTTACATCTTTCTACGCGTGCCATTTTT
>CM052093.1:8485405-8497354 GCA_028453745.1 Agapostemon virescens | reverse complement strand
AAGTACAGCCAAATTATATATTGTTACGCGGGCGGCTCTTTGATCGCGGCATTATCAAAGACACTGTTAACACTATAGTAATTATTATTGTAAGAGGAGAAAAAGTGTCACTCGTACAGTCACAACGAAGTCTAATCTCCGCCTCTGCTCTGTTCTTATTACAACGACGGTGTAACTCGGATCGTTTCAGGTATTATATCGATATCTAAACGGATGTCGATAGTCTCAACCTATATTTGCAACAATATGTTCCTGTAACGAAAAATTTAAATATTAGAAAGTGTCAAGCAATTTTAATTCCAAAATTGAAACATTTTCTTTATGTGAAACAATTCCATTATACATGGTTTATTTCCTTCCGTGAATATAAAGTTTATTACTATTACTCGTACGTGCAACATCTCAATTTTTACCGACTCCTTAAATGCAAACAGAGCAATGTAAAATTTTTTTTAAGTAATAGTAAGTGAATTTTTAGTGTCGCTTCAGATGCGCCATTGAAACGTTAAGGGTTAACATACCTAATCGTCTACCGCAATAAATGCTTCGAACGAGATCGAGTAAATACTAATACGATTACTCTTCCTAAAATCAAAGGACAGTAATATTCTTGTGCGAGCAATATTTAAGCATCAAAGTAAGTTTTTAATACAAAATTATCGAGGACTTAAAACTTGGAGTTATTCTAGTTGGGAACAAAAATAGTACGGTAATGATTGATACTTGTCAATAAAATCGCGCTAGTGCTCGTAATTGCGAACTAGCCTATTGCAAATAGATAGAGTCGGAAAAAGATTTGCTGATTTTTTATTTACAGTAGTTTCGCGAAATCTGTTGTTTCCGGTTCGGTGACACGCCGGAACCGATGAGATCGACACAGTTCCTTATTGAAGTTTCTTGACCATTCGCCTAATTGAACCGCGATGGAGGAAATAACTCCATTCTCCGACTGATTGCCTCTCCGTGAATAGCGTGGAGGAACACGTCGGAGTCGCGGGTCATTGACAGTGACCGCGTGTGAATAACTGTAATCTGTCGTTTCACCGTGGCTCCGTGGAACCGGTAAACAGACACACGTCACGGCTTCCACGACCAAATTCGTTGGTATATCCACGATTCGACAGGAGCCAGAGAATGAATTAAACAACGGCCCGCGAGAAACGTAACTTTCAAAACACGTTGTGCAAGTGCGACATCGTGCGGCATCGTTCGTCGTGAACAGAATTATCTGTCAGCTTCTGTGGGTATATCGATACCATACAAGAATTATGCGTGGCAACGTTTCTGCCGTAATATTTTAAGATATGGCTGGGCTCCTCGGTGACATGTGTTGTACCGTTATCGGATCATCTGTGTAGGCTAAGGGCAATGACCCTTCAACGTTCTTGGGTCGAGAAATATCAAAAAACGCATGCTCGTTCCTACCAGAACTCTAGCTTCTCGAATAGATAAAAACCAACGAATTGATCGTTCATTTAACGTTCATTTAATAATATGCTGTTTTTATTCAATCCTTAACTCTCGATACTAGCCATACTGTTACTCGAACGTCTGTTACATCACCAGGTTTGCAGTTAATTATGAATTGATCGTTCGTTTAATTTGTATATTGAAGATATCCTGAAATTATGGAAAGAGCATTGTCTTCGATTTAGTAGCGTTGTTTTTGAAAATATTCCTGTTCATATTTAACCCCTGTATGGCAATAAAAATTGCCATACTATTATTTAAACAACTTTTACGTCGCCAGAATTGCAGTTCAATAATGAATTGATCGTTCGCTTAATCTGTATATTAACGATAACTTAAAATTATGGAAAGAGCATTGTTTTCGATTTGGAAGCGTTTTTGGAAAAATATTACTATTTTTATTTAATCCTTAGTACTCGAATAGCTCCTCTGAGACGCCTCTAAAAATTGCCATACTATTGTGTAGACAACTTTTGCATCCCTCGATTTGCAGTTAAGAAATCGATAAAAATTTCATTGTTCTAAATATGAGTAATTGCAATTTTATACGTACGACAGAAAATAAACTATGTACAATGGAGTTATTATAGGTAAAAACATTGTATCGATTTTTCAATGGATTTGCGTCGAGTTCAAAGTATTAGATAAAAAAATAAACTCGATGAACATGAATGTGATAGATAAACGAGAGTATTTGAAACGCAACAATTATGTAGAATAATTTTCCCGCGTGTAACGGAAAATGAGAACACTCGATAAATAAATTTGATATTTCAAAGATATTTGGCTCTTCAAGAATTACAAAACTGGATCAAGTAACTGGGAGAGTAAGTTTCAATGTTTTCGAGCAAACAACTAGGTTGATAAATAATTAACATTGTAATGATTAAATCGACCTAGCAATTACGTAAAAAAGTTTTGTCATACTCGCGATCAATCTCCAATCAATCGATCTCCATCACTCGCTGCAGATTCATACTTGACCACATTCTTCTAATTACCGTGACTACTCGCACATTCACTCTTGCCCATGAGAACCATTCACAGTCCTCGTGTAAACTGACCACAGTTCTTTTTCTGACGCACGCTGATACGCTTGCGACGTAGAACTATAGTAACATTCAAACTTTCAGGAGTTTTGAACGTTTATACAATGATTGTCAAATGTTAATGACGTCAATTAAAAGAAAGTTAAACAGATATGGTTGTATACCGATAAGAGAGTGGTAACATTGTTTATTTAAAACAGTCAAACGGTGCGCATCTATATCAACAACGTAGTTACAACTTCTTAGCAATATTAAATTTAATACTACACTAACGTATGTTGATTATATACCTATTTTTACTGAAGTGAGCCAATTTAACTCATACAAGAGAATTGATGTTTTTTGCAAAGAAAATAGTTCCAAATCAATTTAACACTTTAACTGTCCAACCAACAGCCTCAAAAATTCCACAAAATCAAAGTAATTTATTTAATGAAGCTACAATTGAAAACTTAAAATGTCTGACACATAGTTATCCTTCAACCTTCTTGTAGTCTCCAGGTATGAACTAAATTGAGTGCAACGAATATATTAGTGTACAGATTAATTTTTAAACATGAACAAATAATTTTGTCACCCATATATGGGTGACATGGCAGTCAAAGTGTTAAATAAAAGATGTATTATTAAAAAATTCATTGAAAACGTTTTTTACACATAGACTCTGTTCTTGAAATACATTTTCCCTAAACATTTCGATTTCATTTAGCAAAAAGATTCCCACATCTATTTGTATTACATTATTCTTGAATTTAACAATTCTTCCGTGCGCCAGTAGTATGAATTTTTGTCAATGGAATGGATGAGTTCTCGACATCTTCTCTATATTCACTTCTTAGCTCTTCAGTCAATTGGAAAATAAAATCGTTTCTTGAAATATTTACATGAGTGGCAAGCTATAAATTTCATGTGTTATGCGATTAACTGTTAAATCATTTTACAAGTCAAATTGGCTCACAACCGTAAAAATAGGTATACCACATTCAATAATGCAAAATAAAAGGGTCTGCTGGAGAAAGGAATCAACATTTACGTATATTTCATTACGTAACTAAAAATCAACATATGCTTTTAAAAAGTAATATTTAAGTTTTATATATATAGTAATCAAATTTTTAACGAGTCAAATTGGCTCAATCTGTAAATCTAGTGTTAACAAAATGATAAAATTATAATATAAATTTTTAAAATGTATGGAACTTCCTTCTTGACGTATTTATTAAAAAATACCATAAAACTAATAATAATAAATAGTGTATTGGTAAATATTTTAAAATTTCTTCGCTATTTGCATTCCTCGATTCAATAACAGGTTCTATCAACTTTGAAACGTTTGAGAACTACCGGTTATTTGCATAAGTACGTCGTACTATAGTACCCCACAAATTTTCCATAGGATGTTGATTCGGAAGAATTCTAGCCATTCCTTCATCTGTTAATGCGTTCATGAAATTTGATTTCTTTCACGAATAAAAGATAACACATGATTTTCGTACATCTCGAGGTACTCATAACTATTCATTCTGCAGGAAGAAAAAGTATTGAAGCTTGCCACTGGTACAACTGTACACAACATCATAAGTGTTCCTCCACCGAAATTACGTTTGCAAAATTACTTTGGTTCTTTTCAGACGTCGAGGTTGAATTCTTTCACGTTGGAAATGTAATCTAGGAAACAACATTAAGCGAACTGTATCGAATATAATATCAGCTCTCAATCATATTATCTATGTCCGAAATAAACTTACACGATCCCAGTTTCTATTTATATTTTCACGAGCGTACTTTGGTCTGCTTGCTTTTATGGCGTTCTAGAAACGTAGGTGCAGACACGAATTTTGGTGTTTTAATGTTGGAACAGTCAAAGAAACATCAAGTTCGCATTCGTTTACAATTTTCTTGGCAACTCTTCAAAGTATTGCAATTTGAACAACCTGCTTTCCTGTACGAGGAGGAAACTTACATTTAGTTCCCTCGTTCTTTGTACTTCCATATGTAGAAGAGCATGTAGAAGAATGTAGAAGAACAAATTTCAGGAGTTTCTACCTTGCATTCATTGATGTATTAAAAAATCCATCAGTCTACTTAAAAGAAACAAAGTAAACCTTCGGATGACCTTTACGCTTCCGCTCAGACCAGAACTAATAACACCAAAACATAACCTATTTGGAAGCGTTCATTTTGAAAAATATCGCTGATCTTCTTTAACTCCTAGCACTCGAATGACGTCTCTGAGGCGCCACTAAAAACTGCCATACTATTACTTAACCAACTTTTACATCGCCAAGTTTGCAGTTAATAATTAAGTGATCGTTCGTTGAATTTGTACATTAATACTATCCTAAAATTGTGGAAAGAGCATTGTTTTTGATTTGAAAGCGTGTTTCGAAAAATATTGCTCTTTTTATTTAATCTTTAGTACTCGCATGCTGCCAATAAAAATTACCATGTTATTATTTAACACTTTAACTGCCTAACGAATAATCTCAAAAATTCCACAAAATCAAAGTAATTTATTTTATGCAGCAACAATTGAAAACTTAAAATATCTGGCACATAGTTATCCTTCAACTTTCTTATAGTCACCAGATATAAACTAAATTGAGTGCAACGAATATATTAACGTACAAATTTATTTTTAAATGTGGACAAATAATTCTGTCACCCATATTTAGGTGACATGGCAGTCAAAGTGTTAAACAACTTTTACATCGGCAGATTTGCAGTTAACAATGAATTGATCGTTCGATTAATCGCTTTATTAACGACACCCTTGAAGCTTCCGCTAAAACATTCTTCACCACGAGTAATAACAGCGAGAAAATCGAGACGTGGAAATCACATAGACATTTGCATAAATGAACTAAAACAGATTCTTGATCGAAGCAACCAGTTTGAAACTGGATGAGTAGCGTTGGATCCTCCAAAAAGGTGAGTGCCTCCGGAACAGGAAATTCCATAATAATCGTGACCAGTGAATGAACGTGGTTCTTCCTCGGTTCGAACGGTACACTCGGCTCTCGAATAGCGTGCGCCGCGCAGAGGAGCATTTCTAGTACACAACAAATGCATCTCCTCCCTCCGGTTTCGGCTGATGCGACGGAAACCTTTCGTAGTTATTGAAAATCATAGGAAAAGCGATACGCCCGTTCACGCCCCCGTGTCTTGATCCGCATTTCTCTCTTTCTCCCTTTCCCCGGCATTTTTTCTCCGTTTCTCCGAGAGTTTTCTTGTCCACCTGGCGCGCACCTTCGATCATGATCGCGTAGGTTACCATTCGAGTCCATCGGCCTCTTTGGCTGGCATTCGCCACAATAATGGGACTCCTCTTCTGGCTCGGCTCGATCGCATTCGATCGAGTGTCTTCCCACGTACCTGCACCCTGAAATCCGTGTATAATGTGCGAAACGACAATGAGCTCGGGACGAGGGTGGACCGACCTAACGGTACGATATCGTGTGTCGGCCGGTTCTCCCCAGGGCGATCGAGGAAATCATACGATTTCAATTTCGATAGCCGGGCCCCGGTTACCTTACACGAAATCATTTTGACGAGCTCGCGAGAACCGTAAGCCCGTGCACCAATCTTTTATGTAACTCTAGAGCCTGCTTTTTTAGACATTGGCGCACTCCGACTTCAAGGTTCCAAGTTAAACGTGAAATTTGCCGAAGCGTGCACGGTAACCTCTGCCACTGTGATATATTTTGTGGTTGCAGCGATCCGAACCACTTGAACGTTTATTTATTAGGAGAAACAGAACATTTATGTTTATCGATTGTGTACCAGGCATGTAAATGCGAAACCGCAATTTTAATAGAAAATACACATTTGTGAAAGTGATACAAAATATTTTAGTATTGCTCATCGGTGGCTATACATTTTCCCATCTCTCTGACAATTTATGAACGCCACGCTAAGAAAACTGTTCCTCTTTTGAGGCAAACCAATCACCGAGCCATTTTCGTAAGCTGTTCAGCGTGTCCCACCGACGCAAATAAATAATAATCAGATTTCCCAACTAAACGCCTCGATCTTGTCCTTGACTATTTTTGCTGTGTGCGACGGTGCATTGTCATGAAGTAAAATTACTTTGCGTTGCCTTTTAATCCCATTTTTCTATCTTCTGGATCTTCCTTAGGATTTTTAAACGTACGGAGACAACACTAAAAATTGTCTACCTATTATTCAAAACATGTCATAGTAATAAACTTTATACGCACGAAAGGAAATGAACCATGAACAATTATTGTATGTCAAAAAATTTTCGGATTTTTGGAGTTAAAATTGCTTGCAGTGCAAAGGGTTACTTGATCCACGATTTGTTCTTCATGAGGACTGACGGTATCAAATACATAAATTAATCTGTTATACGTAATTTACATAATATTAAGAAATATTTGCACCCTTTAAATACATTTGATTGAAATAGAAAAGCACAAATGGGGTAAGCTAGTCTTTTACTCGCACATAATTGTATTCTTTCGATTTGTTAAACGAAATTTGACGAGAATGCTAGGTAAAATAGCTCCGGGTTCAACGCGTTAAACAAACATTGGAAATATTTATGAAAATGGAACGTTCTTCGTGCAAGACGTTTATAATTTACGAATTCTATTCCCCATGTAATAGTCAACGAGTTCATCCATAAATCTTTCAAATCATGTTTTCGTAAATTCTAATGTACGCTTCATAAACTTATAACCAATACTATAAAATAATATTTTAATTAACTACACCATAGACGTTTGTACCGAAGTATTATTTAAAATGTGACGATTAAAATAAGAATTCTTTAAAAATTCCATCTGCAAAAGATGATTGAATTCGAAGAAACGCGAGCATTGAATTATTCTTTTATCGTTCCCGTTCTAAATATGACATCCAGCTGAATGAACGAAAACTCCGTAGAAAATTCAATAAATGTTTGCGTATTCGCAATAAAATTTATGAATTAAGTGAATCGAAATTCCAGCAACGCATCAACGTAGTTGCATAATGTAATCATGTTACAAGCATCCTCCCTTAGCGTTTGACGCGTGCGAACAGTGTATCGTAGCGATAGCATTGCGGGCACAATGAAGAATTTAATATCTACATGTTGTCACTGTCTCACTGATACTTTCTATTATTATGAAGTTCCGCGAAATGATGGACGCTATGCAATATCTCCAGTCCCACGCCCTTGCGCGTTTTCCGCTACAGATGTCACATGATACGGAGCACAACGTCCGAAATAACATTGAATTTATAGTGCTACTGTCTATCACTTTGCAGCGTTTGTTTGCACGTTGTTTACCGTGTTGTCTATCTGCCCTTTCAGCGGAAACATTTTTATTCCTAAAACGTATCGGAAGTGCACGGCGTACGGGAAAGGCGGCGTCTCCGAAACGGTTAACTTTTAATAAGTCCAACGACATACATCGCTTTGTGATAATAACAAGACTGCATCTATTCAAACTTCATTCAATGTTTATTGTAACATGTGGTTCATTAACACTTTGTCTGCCGTGTCATCCATATATGACAGAATTATTAGTCTAAGTTTAAAAATAAATATGAACGTTAATATATTCGTTGCATTCAATTTAGTTGATACCTAAAGAATAGAGGAAGGTTGATAGCTAACTATATGCCATACTAGAAGCGAGACTAAAAATTCACTTACTATTATTTAAAAATAATTTTACATTGCTCCGTTTGCATTTAAGGAGTTTGTAAAAATTGAGATGTTGCACGTACGAGTAATAGTAATAAAGTTTATATTCACGGAAGGAAATAAACCATGTACAATGGAATTGTTTCACATAAAAAAAATGTTTCGATTTTGGAATTGAAATTGCTTGACACTTTCTAATACCTAAATTTTTAGTTACAGGAACATATTGTTGCAAATATAGATTGAGACTATCGACATCCGTTTAGATATCGATATAATACCTGAAACGATCCGAGTTACACCGTCGTTTTGGTAACGACGTTGTAATAAGAACAGAGCAGAGGCGGAGATTAGACTTCGTTGTGACTGTACGAGTGACACTTTTCCTCCTCTTACAATGATAATTACTATAGTGTTAACAGTGTCTTTGATAATGCAGCGATCAAAGAGCCGCCCGCGTAACAATATATAATTTGGCTGTACTTCAAAATACTTCAAATTTTTACTCATTTTTGTAATTCGATTTGTACCTCAGTGCCTAATTCACATAGTAACAAAGATTCAATTTAATGGGAAGATAAATAATTACTTTAACAAATTTCTATTCATTTTCCTCTGTTTTTTACAATAATATCTGACACCTCTAAGCACATTTAACACTAGAACGACGGGACAAGTCAAAATGACTCGTTACTGACTTCTTATTTGACAGTTACGACAACTATAAGAATATTCCCACGAAAACTTTTTACATAAACTATTTTATCAAAACATATATTAACACAAAAGTTATACCCAGTTTGAATAATTGCAACCTTGTCATTATTATACAACAGTGTATATTAGTATAGTTTGATGCTCCGTCGTTCTAGTGTTAACCCTTTGTGGTCGAAGCAATTCTACCTCCAGCATTAAGACATTTTCTTCAACACCAAACATTTTCATTCCGTGGAATCATTTTTACATTATGTATTCGACGTTAACCCTGTTTTCTTGTTCAACAGTTGAATTTTTAGCAATTTATAGAATACAGATGAATTTGGTGACACGAACACTAATTTAAAAAGTGGTATTGCAATCTTTACTGGCGCTGCAGAGTCGCCATTCGGGTGCAAAGGGTTAAGACACTTCTGTTAACATTTTTACTGCCATGTCACCCATATATGGGTGACAGAATTATTTGTCCATGTTTAAAAATGAATTTGTACGTTAATATATTCGTTGCATTCAATTTACTTGATATCTGAAGAATACAAGAAGGTTGATAGACAACTATATGCCATACATTTAAAGTTTTCAATCGCTGCTTCATTAAATAAATTAATTTGATTTTATGAAATTTTTGAGGTCGTCAGTAGGGCAGTTAACGTGTTAAAGAAGTACATCGGAAAATTACTAGTGATAACATTTCTATAACTTCAGTAAATAACCTAATGTAATGTGTCATTGAATACGTCTCGGAAAATGCTATCGTATTGTGACAAACAAATATGGTTTCATATAAGAAGAATAAATTTAATTTTGAAATTTCCTCCCTATCCTTCCTCCGTATACCAGTAACTTTTTAAAGAAATTAAACATGGATCAGGAATGATAGTCGATATATTTAGTGCAAGAGTCATTTGTTTGTACTATTATTTTTCCAAAGATAGTTTTCGACGAAAATCGTTTAAGTTTTTAACAATTTCATTCACGTCCATGTTTTAGTTTATATTACTTTGATTTATATGTCAGTGTTGATTGAACTTATCGTCTACTTTCCGCTACGTGTAATATAGCTTAAAGACCCTAGAGAGAAATGGTAGTGTTAACTGATAATACTAGTCATCTAATTCTGTTCTCTTAAAGAGCACATACATCTACGTAGGTTGGAAAAGTCAACGTTTTAGAAACACCTAACGAAAACAATTAAGAACAAAAAGGTCCATTATGTCTAAATATAAATCGCAGTCAGAAGTTTAAATGCGTTTTTCCGGAAATAGCTTTTTCACAATTGGTACCGAAAATATCTGGGGGACTAATGAAGCAATTTACCTAAAAGCTTGGCATGCTCATCCTATCTGTCATAGTATTTCTAAATAAAAAAACAAATTGCTTTTATATCGAATATCACATTTTCAGTTCAAATGACGAATGCTTCGTCGAAAACTTGAAATTTTCAAAATCAACTGTGACAATTATTAATCCCATTTCAGTTTAAAGCAATATGTTTTTATCCCGATAAAAGTTAATGGAAATGTCGGTAGAAAAGTTTCTCCGTTTGAAACTGCAGTATTTTAATCATCCTCAGAGATTTTTCAATGAAATGTTAACGATTCACGAAATCAGGAAATAAGGAATTTAAAAATTTTTTAAAGAAACTCTTAATGAAAACAGTACTCTTGTAGATTTTAAAAATGCGTTGAGGGAGAAGATTATTTTATACGATTAAAAATAAAGTAATTCTCTTCTAGGGAACTATGAGGTAATTTTTATCATTTTCAGAGTAATTTATTTGATATTTAAAAAATACGTTCTGCACTGTACTCGCGAATTTTGGGAGTACATTTTGAAACATTTAGTTTAATGAAAATGCTCGTTAATAGAAGTACTAGTCCGACGTCAGTTTCTAATTAATTCAGTAAATTTAAAAAAGTCTTTGTTTTTTTTCAATAATTTTAATAAGTCAAAAAAAAATACATTGATATTTCTAAACTTTGTTAGTGATTATTCTGCTATTTTAAATAATAAAATAAACGCGTAGAACGTGCGGTATACTCGTAACTAAATACAACAGTTAACCCTTTGCCCTACGATTTGTTTCGCGGTTGCAGTGATTAAAACTTCTTTAATGACTGTAATTTCTTGGAAAAAGATGGAACTTTAGATTGGTTGAACGCATATATAATTTGAAATAGTTATACACCGTTAACAATAAAGTAGAAGTTTGTTTGGGGTTGAAGGGAATTAATAATGTCAATGTTTAATAAATTGTGTTCAAAATCTTCATCGCATGTCTCGTTGTGGTAGGACCCGGAGTCAACATTAGAGCGTTTTTATATTTATAAATTCGCACATTCCAACAATGATATTCTATAACTCCATAACCATACTGATCATTATGAAAAGACATGTATACAAGATGGGTCACCAGACATTGCATCTAGATCTACGTAATTATTATCATGCATGGCGAAAAACGTTTCAGATGAAGATGAATAGTTTCGAGAACCATTCTTATTTATAAATGATACGAGTCTTATTTATAAATGTATCTGTAGGGGACGTATGAAGGTCATTAAAGTCTTGTTTTTTAATGGTATCATTTAATTTTTATTGCACCAGTTGATGCATCTCGATATTTTTTGTTAGAGTTATAATAATAAACGGGGAAACGTTTTTATATATTTACTATATTTAATTAATATAACGGATCCCATAATCGATAATATAGCGAACGAACATAGATCAGGAACTTCGATATTCATATTGTTTTTTGTCAATGCTACCAAATTCATTTATGCGGATTGCATAAGCGAATTCTTGACATTCTTTGCGAAAAGTATTCGCGTACTTATGTCTAAAAATCAATAGCTTAGATAACGATGTAATTTTCATGTTTATAAGTCACGACTTCTTTGTTAAAGTTGTAATGATTTTATCTATAAAAATTGTTTAATGTGACGAATAGAGAAAGTAATGTTTATTTCATATTGCATAAAGTATTTGGTGATTCCTGTTACATTCGTTGGTGATTCCTCGTATCAGTCATTGCAATTGGAGACTTAGCGTACA
>CM052093.1:8466366-8477866 GCA_028453745.1 Agapostemon virescens | reverse complement strand
CACGTCGCCCCACTTGTTTTCCTTTAAACGTCCCCGAAGTTTTCCTCGCATCCGTTCTGCGGAACTGTTAATCGACAGTCAAACGGAAAGTATTTATATACTTTCAAACGGATTGGTTTTGTTGAATCGCGAGAAACACCGGTGCGATCGGTGACTGACGTTACGGTCGAAAAGGGGATGATTCTACGTTTTACCATATATGACGTTTTTACATATGACATAACATAACAGAATATACAAGATTATACTAGAATGCACCAGGATATACAATAATATTTTAAAATGCACCGGTATATACAAGAATTGACTCGGATGTTCAAGAATGCATCATATTATCACAGAGTATACAAGAATATGTTGGGATATCCCAGAATACACTAGAATAAAGCAGAATATACCAAGATATGACATAACATAACTGAATATACAAGATTATACTATCATACAGCAGGATATTACAGAATGTACTAGAATAGACTAGAAATCACCATAATATTTCAGAATGTACAGAAACATACTAGAATAACCAAGAATATAATAGAATTAAGCCGAATATACCAACATATGACATAAGGTACCAGAATATACAACACTATGCTAGAATCTACCAGGAAATACAATAATATATTAGATGGACAAGGATATACCAGAATTGTCTAATAGGTACTAGACTGCATCATAATATTCCAGAGTGTACAAAAATAAACTAGAATAACCCGAGATACAATAGAATAAAGCAGAATGTACCAACTTATGACATAACATAACAGAATATACAAAATTATACTAGAATGCACCAGGATATACAATAGTATTTTAAAATGCACCAGGATATACAAGAATTGACTTATAGGTACTAGTATACATTATAATATTCCAAAGTATACAAAAATATACTAGAATACCGAAGAATGTAGTAGAATAAAACCGAATATACCCACATATGACAAAAGATACCAGAATATACAACACTATGCTAGAATCTACCAGGAAATACAATAATATATTTAATGCATCAGGATATACCAGAGTGGACTAGAATACACTAGAAATTACGATAATATATCAGAATGTACAAAACATACTAAAATGTAGAATGGTAAAAACATACGCAAATGTAGAATTGAATTTGTTGACACGTGGGATGTGTTTTTGAGAAGTCGAAGGGAAATTCGGCGAACGTGCGTGCTATTGAATTGGCATTGGCTGACGCGTCTGTTCATGACCTACCGATTCTACTTCTTACAAATGCGAAGCACGCGACTAGACGGATTTTCAAAGTCGATCTGCTCTAAAGCAACGTCTCGTATTTCAAAATGTTATGTCTACATTTGTTTACTTACTTCCGTAGTAGAATCATTTCCTTTTTGGTTGCACCATCAGTCACCGATCGCTTTGTATAAATATTAACATGAATAGTTGAGAAAATTGGAAAGCAATATTAATTTCCAATAAAATTTCCAGAATTTTTATTTTGCAATCATTGAAGTTATAAAATTCCCTTCTTAGGGATCGATTCAATAGATCTCTTTGTTCAAGTATACTTCGTAATTAAAATCGCAAATAATCTAAATAAATTAAATCTTAGCATTTTTAGAAGACAATATACGCCAGTTAATTTTAATGCTTGGTAGATTTAATGTAAACCCTCTGTTATGTTATAATCAGTTAGATTCCCATTATTTTTAAAAATTTTGTTGCATGATACAGTGGCAGTGACACTGAGAAATTCGATACTCGTTGTCTCTCGAAATCGTTATGAATTGAAACGTTCCTAAATAGAGAAATTGCACATGTTATTCATAGATTTAGAAACTGCAGCTTTCCATTTATAACGATCCCATGAAAGATGACGCACGATTTTTCGATGGCATTATAAACCGCATTTTCGTATGGCATTAAATCTATTTTAAAATTGCTGTTATAGGTAAAAATATTGTTTCAATTTTAGAGTGGAATTGCAAAGAGTGCAAAAGGTTAAACGAAGTCGACAAATATAAATGTTATAGTTTCCTTTTAACACAAAATCAAATTTTATTCTTTTGTGAACAATATTTAAGCATTGAAGTAAACAGTACGCAAAATACAAATTGTCTTTTCTCTTCTGTAACTTTTTTAGTGATAAAAACGTTGTAATAGCTTAGGTTTTAAGGAAATGGTAAGGCAAGGAGTTAATGACGGTCAAATACTCGGGGTGTTTCAAAACGGTTCCTAAGGTTATTCGAAGCACTTTGTTCGAATTTGCAAAGCAATTTGTTGAAAACACGGACCAATCAGAACGCAACTACAGCGAACAAATCTTGGTTCGCTCAATGACAACGCCACACTCAGATAAAGGGAAAAAATGCTTAGAATCATCTACGAACCCCACATTATTTCTTCCATACTTCCTTAGAGATACCCTGTACAAGTAAATGTTAGTTAAACGGAATGAGCACTTTAATGGATTTCATTATCTGCTCTCATAGTGTTTTTGACAACTTTTCCGAATTTACTGACCTTGTCTTAGGTGTAGAATTGAATAGTTTCTACACATCTTCCGATCAATACATATACAGTGGGCTTAAAATGTATTCGTGCACCGTTTAAAATCAAATAACTTCTTTACAATTGGTCTTAACGAGGATGTTTTCTTTGGATGTTGGAAAAATTAGTTTACTAGGTAATCTCTGTACAATTCTTTTTCTGAATTTTTATGAGTCGTATATACCAAAATAAATATTAAAAAGTTTTTCATCTGTGCCTTTAATGAAAACGTAGAAAATACATGTATCAATATCACAATAAAATATTTTCTAAAATATTCTTTTAACGAAATTGTAATCCAAAAACAGAAGGAATATGTATATTTCTATACATTAAACTAAATTCAAGCAGTCAATAATATAAATTTTATTTCTTACAAAGAACGTTATTAACAATGAAATAGTGCTAACTGCGGTAGATGTGAAAGAAATTGTAAGACAAGTACTTAAAATAACAACTTAGATAAAAATGGAGGACCGAAAGTAAAATAAGTAAAAAGGTAAGCAATATTTAGCCAAAAACAGAACGTTGCTTTCATTTTACATAAGTAAAAATGGAGTAAATAAAAATGGCGATAACACAGATATAATTTTTCAAATATGTCATTTTTGGAAAGCAATTCTTAAAATCGCAGTTCAAATCTAACCAAAATGTTGCATTCATAAATAAAAAGTATTTTTAGTTCTTTATATACTGCGTTCTCTTTAAACCTAATGCAAATCCAACCAAAATATTTTCTACACAAGTGGCAATTAGTTAAGAAGGAATTACAATAAAATGAAATCTAATCTTCAAAATTGTATTCTTCTTCGAACAGAATTTCTTAAACTTTCATAACGGGTCCGCTCAAACTCTGATATACATAAAAATAAAGATTAAATAATAAAGACAACGAGTTAGTCAAATTCGTTCTGTTATTTTCGAGATCTATTTCTGTAAAAACCTGGGTGCAACATTGTGTACGCAAGCAAGTGTCAATCTTTCAATTGTCCGTAGAAGATGTAAAACAAAATGAACAACATTTTCCAAAAGCCAGACATTACAGCTTTAGAACCAGAGAGCAAAAAACGAATTCCGAAAAATTTTTATCAAATCAACAACTTTTCGACAACCTCGTTCTTGCTGCTCGGTTGTCTCGAACTTCGACTAGAACCGAAAATCGCAAGACCGGTAACGTAGTAATCGGTTCCTATAAAATCGCCAGTGACGGTAGCAAACATCGAAACTTCGTCGGCCACATGGCCGGGAAAGGAGGGCAGAGGGATGACCCAGAGCAACCCTTTACCGTTCAAAACAATCATTTCGGCCGCAAGTGTTCTCAACGTTGGCGAGTCTTGGACGAAGCAACCCTCTCCGTTTAATTTTTTCTCGATGATTTGAACCCACCCCGCGGTGGTCTTTTCTTAACGACAGATAGCTGGGCGCGGAGAGAGAAATACACATAGACGACATCGTAGCGCTCGTCTCGCCCGTACGGATCTCTTTCTTTCTCTCGTGCTCCCTGTCCCTTTCGATTCTCTCTCCTCCCTCCACGGTGTCACCCTATCGCGTCCCACCACCCCACTCCATACCCTCTCGCGGCGAGCCCTCCTCGCTGCTGCGCTCACGCTTTCCTCCTCTCTCTCTCTCTCTCTCTCTCTCTCACTCTGTATGGCTCTTTCCCTCTCTCTGTCTCTCTCCGTCTCGCTCTCTCGCTCCCTTCGGTCCGATCAGAGGGAGAGAAACGTTCTCGAGGACCGAGCGAGAGGGCGATAGCGAAGTTGCACGGTGGGGCTGGCTCTCTCCGGTCTTGCGCGGCGCGCACCAGTCAACCCGGAGCCACGGTAGCGCAAGTACTGTGTGTTCGTCAAGTTAAGGGACAGTCGCATCGGGACGGCACGGTTCTTTACCGGTCTTCGACTAACGCTCGGTGGTAAAGTGTGCCCGCGTTGCGACCGATGTGACACGACCCGAGAAAGCGATCGACCGAGTCCATCGTCGTAACGGTGAATCGATCCGCGAACCAACGATCGAGCCGTGCAAAATTTTAAACACTCGTACTTAGGTACGCGAAGGAATCTTCTTAAGGGAGGGGGGTTGAAACGGGTGTTGCAACGAACGAAGAAAAGTTGATCGCGAGTGGCAAAGTGAGTTGAACAGGTCGACGAGAGAAAGAGAGAGGAAGAGAGAGAAAGAGAAAGAGAGAGAGAGAGAGTGAGAGAGAGATAGAGAGGAGAGAGCCGATATCGGTGGTTCCAACCGTGTCGAACCGATGGCACGCGTGACAACGTCGTCGTCGTGGTCGTTATCGTCGTTATCCCCGTGGTCGGCTCGGTTCGATCGGTCCCCGAGCGATCCTCGCGCGTGGAGAGTCGCGGGGATGGGGTCGTGACTGTCCGCGAGTGTCAGTCGACGCCCCGGTCGCAAACACGAGCACGAGAACGAGAACGAGCACGAGCACGAGCACGACCGCCGACAGCAACCGGTCACGAGACGACGGAACCGATCGTCGACTGGACCCGATCATCGTGCACGGACAGCCCCGTTATCGGGCACACCGGGACTCGCCGAGCGAACCGGAGACACGAGACGCGAAAGGCGAAAGGGGGGGGAAAAAAAAGTATCGACGTTTCTCCCCGCGCCTCCGTGAGAGAGTGTGTGCTCTCACCCCTTCGCGTGTGGTGAACACGGGCCCAGCTCTCGAGGAGCGTGCACAGGGAACGAGCAAGCAGCGTGTGTACGCCACGGTCCGGTACCCGGCCACCGGTTCACCGAGTGAAAGTGAATGATGCGCCGAGACCGCCGGCCACTGCCGCACACGCAGTGGCTATTGTGACAGGGTTGTAGTTTTTTCTTTTCTGTGATAACACACACCGAAGGATCCGGCGGCATCCCATATCGGAGAGTGACTACTCGCCGCGCTGCGACGACGTACCGGTGCGTGTCGACTGGCTCAGACAAAACGCAACTTGGTGGGTTTGTTAACACGTCTATATGTACAGAGTATTATACGTACATCTATCTTTCCCTCGCCGTTTCGCTCGGTCCTGATATGACAGACGATTGTCCTACCCAACCAACCAACCCCCCATGCCCCCCTCTCATTGGTTCGCCTTTCTCGCTACGATGTAGGCCTCGGTAGCAGAAGGTTCGTTGCTTCGTTTGGAACTTTTTCGTGGTATCTAGGACAGGGTGATCGAGACGAGACGATTCGGACAGTATTTTTAGCATCGATTATACCCGCGGGCTAACTGTTCAGGATGATCCGAGGAGCTACAATATAGCGTTGTTAGGTGTTTCGCTTGAGAATACGCAGGTTCGTTAGTTGCCATCGGCGAGAGTGGTGGTCGATGTAGGTACGCCGCTTCAGAAACTCAAGATTGCGCCGCATTTTTTTAAAGGCTCTCTAGGGAGCAAACTTGTTCTCGCGTCCTCTTTTCGTTTTCCCGGGGCTTTTTATTTTTGCGTTCTTGTTTACTCTTTCTCTCTCTCTCTCTTTCTCTCTCTCTCTCTCTCTCTCTCTTGCTCTTTCCCTTTTGCTCTACCGGTCATCTAGCTTCTTTTTCGGAGACTCGACGGTCTTTTCATGCAGCTGAATGTGTTCCCGTGTTTTCTCCTGGCGTTTCACTCCCGCTACCGCGCTCCGGCTTCTCGTTCGCCGCGCCTCTTTCGCTCTTACTCGCGCGCTCCGCCGCTGTCTTTCGCCCACACTACCATTTACCTCCCGGTTATGGATATTATTAAGTAATACCTACGACGCGCGCGCGGTGATATGCTCGCATGTGCTTGTGCATACGGTACCGCTGCCTGCCTGCGTGCGTGCGTGCGGTGTTCGGCTCGGTGCACGCTGACGAACGAGAAAGCGCGGGTTCTCATCTCCATTTTTCCTGGAAACTGGCGACAAAATTATGCGAACTTTTGCAATTAACATAGCCGAACGAGTGCTCGCGGATTTATTCACCATGGAATTATGAAATTATCGCTAGGAAGACGTTCGCGTATTAACGCAGATAGACATCGACCAGTGGGAAACGAATCTGTGGAACTGAAAGCTTTCTCGATCCTTGAAACACGTGATTTTTGTAACGGATTACACGGTATGTTGTTACACGGGGGTCTGATTAGCATAATTACTTTAACCATCTTTCATGTTCTTCGTGCAGTATCGCAAAACCGCTAAGAATGCTAATTTTTTGAACCCTGTTGTATCAAATATCGTTCCACGATGAAGAGGGACTCGTGTAGGAAAGCTTGAAAACTCGAAGCGATTGAAGTTGTACAATTATTTATGCATTTGATTGCCAACCGCGAGGTTAGGCTATTACGGAGAATGGAATTTATATTGAAAATGCGAGAATAAACCCTTTGAGGACGAATGTCTGTGCAGCAATGACAACGAGTAATTGTATTTCATTTCTGGAGTTCCAAACAAATCGTTTATTTTATATACAGTGGCACACAAAAGTATTCGGACACTCTTCAAACTTAACACTTTACCGACCGGCGATTATTTTAAAATCTGTTAAGTTCATAATCCATCATTGAAAACTTTTTAATGAATCCCTCAACGCCGACAGCAATTTTTATGACGAATTAACAAGGCCTCCTAAGTAATGTTATCCAATAATTTTATTACAAATTGCAATGTAAAAGCAAGTTTTTAAGCTTCATTTTGTTATGGGGTAATTATTGAAAGATCTATTAATAGACTTCCGGTCGGTAAAGTGTTAAATAACTTTTCTAAGATTGCACCAAACGTCTTGACTTTTCTTGAGCAATTAGTTGCATTGATTTAATAAATGGTATACAAAATAAATTTTGTAAATATTGGAACTGATGTGAATTACAGGACCAATAAAAAAGGAACTTTTTAAATATTTTTTATTTGAGCCAGGCACAAAAAAATTTTAAAGACGCATCTGGTAGATCTATGATAGTTATACGCATGCAGAAAAATTCATTAAAATCGATCGACGTACCCACGAGCTACGTGCCATCGAAAATGGTGAAAATCGCAATTTTTCACGATTCTTGATCAGTTTCTGCTTAAACTCCACAAATTCTTACACCTTTCTACGCGTGCCATTTTTTCCCGCGTCAATCGATTTCGGTGAGATTTTCAGCATGTGTATAACTAACACAGTCCTGAAAAACGCATATTTTAAATTTTCATTACGAGTTGATATAAAAGTGTTTTAAAAAATGTCTTTTCTACTTTCCGACGTAATCTCTACCAATTAGAATTATTTCAAAATTATTTTTGCATATCATTTAGTAAATCAATGCTGCTAGTTGCTCCAGAAAAGTCAAGTCGATTGGTTCAATTTTGAAAAAGTTATTTAGATTCGAAGAGTGTCCGAATACTTTCGTGCGCTACTGTTTGTATGTAATAATACGTGATCGGTACCGTATTATTCTTTTCCCTGTATTCAACACGTTTAACGCTATTGTCGGTTCCCAAGAAGCGACAGCGTCTTTAGAAAAGTATATCTTGCAATTCCTATAATATTACAAAGCTTGTTTACACTTTTTAAACAGATTTTATCGAGTCTTTTCAAACAAAAATCAGGTTAACAAGTCTTTTGTTTGCGCAGAATCGTAGTTTGTTGTACTTACACGCGGTCTAAATGAAAAGTGACACGAACCTCTACATTGTACGTGTTAAGACGCGATAAAAGTTCTTTGATACAAAAGCGAGTTTCTTGGGGAACATATTTCAAATATTATAAAAAATTCTCGACCGCGAAGGATTAAATTGTCTTGAAAATTACATTTTCATTATTAGACTGTGCATTTCTATGCAAATTAAAGGCTGCCTGTATTAATCTCAAGATGTAGGAACTACAAAGATATTTATTTTTCTTCTTATTAATTTTAACGAGTACCAGATAATACAAAACTACTTTGAAATTCTTGAATCGTTTTGCATCGAATCTATCGTTTCTGTCGGAACACAGATTAATTGATACTCTTGTACATTCTGTATGTTAAGAGTCTTCCTGCAATTTGTTTTGTTATCCATCTGGGAAAGCAACGAGTTTGTATATCGACACGGCCGAATTAAAGATAAAAATAATAAACGACTTCCGTGAAGGAAATGAAAATTAATGCACACGTCAGTTCTGAAAGTATACGGACGAGGATAGTTTTTTCCGTGTTAGTCACTTCGTGTACACGGTTTTGGTTTCACATCTTCGAATTCTGCTCGCGTTAAGTGCAACAGCTATTTTCTCTAGTCTATTTTCGAAGGGAGCGAGTGGCTGGTTGATATAAGGAAAAATGTGGACCAAGCGTAAATCCATAAGCGCTGCGAGGCCGGTGCGGCCACATTCAAATTTACGCTAACACATATTTGTTCTATAATTAATAATCAACCGTGCGTGGATGAGCAAATATGAATCCACAAGTGATTCGTCAAGATGTCGTGACAAAATTATCGGGAACATTCGGAATCTCTTAAGTGCAAATGTAATTGAGTGATAAAATTAGGAAACTGGAGTAACCCCAGGAATTGATAATAGCGAACTGAAATTGCACGCGCAGTTGAATAAGGCGTTCTTCGTTATCGAATCACTTATAGAAACGTGTATTTAGGAGTTGACCCCATAGCCTGGGTAAAATCGAATACGGTATCAATTGCTGCATCTTCGTCGAACAAAATTTTAGAATCCTTGAAAAATGCAAATTCTCGCAGATTCATCTCGAGAAAGTGCATTAGCTGTTTACAATTTACCCTGCTGTGATTCTACTGTAACTACGTGACATTATGTTACGCCTCATTGTGAATAAATCGGTTGCGCATACATACTCAGAAATCATCGAAATATTGAATAACTCAAATGTATCGTTACTGGCTCCTATTGGGCGATTACAAAATTTGACTTAAAATTTGATTTAAAAATAAAACGATTGCATTTCAAACTAACAGTTTTGTTAATTAATTTCGAAGTCGATACTGCTTTCTATAATGGTTTTTCAAAGGTTAACACGCTGGTGGTTAGGTTTTCCATAAAAATTGAGGTCCCTAAATATCGAACAGTAACCATTAAAACTTACACAAATAATTATTTGATCACTATCTCACTACGTTTCTATTTTCCGTTTCGATAGAAATAATTATTAATACTTTACCGACCAGCGCAATTCATTCAGAATTTCAGAATCAGAAAAGGTTTATGGTTCATGACTGAAAACTTTTTAATGGATCTCTCAACGTTGACAGAAATTGTTATTGTAAATCAGCAGGGCATCCTCGGTAATGTGGCTTAACAATTTCGTTAGAAATTACAATGTTGAAGCAGTTTTCAAGTTTCAGTTTGTTACAGCGCAATTAGTGAAAGCTCTATTGACAGACTTCCCGTCGGTAAAATGTTAAATATAATTTAATTTAGTCGTTGCATTTTAAAAAGTTCTTTATACGATTTCTCGAAAGTGCTCGATCGCCTAAATAAATTCGCTTCCTTTGTAGTAGTATTTAGTTAGTCACAATCAGGAAAAACAATATTTATTAATGAAAATGCAGATGGAACAATTTCAATCTTGATATTACCGGAGGCCGGTAAAAACAAATTGTTTAGAAAATTTAGAATGTGCAAGTATATATGTAACGTGTACATTACACGCTTTATGCGTTCGTGACAAAACTGAGTAGTTGCAATATGAAACATTAGAAACGTTAAATAAATCACAGATTACAGATATATTAATTTTGGTCTACTAAAATATTGCAGGTAGAAAGAAATTCCCACATAATCTCTATGTGCTGCTAAATCTCATAAGAATGAAGTTTATTTGCTATAATTTCATAGAGAAACGAAAACGACAGAAAATTAGCTGTTCTTACTCGTATTAATGAATGGATTATAAGCATGTAAAATTGGCTTGCATACGTTGTCTTATAAAAGTCATAAGAATTAATTTATTTGGATTTGTGTAATTTTTCTTAGAATATACGTTGGAATAAAAAGATCTATTGAATCGACTTCTGTAAGGACAATTTTGTAACTTCAGTAAACGTATAATAAAAAATCTGGAAAGGATTACATTTGACCCCTTATGGTAGGTTCAGTGTTAATTCGATCCGGCTTCAATCAATTATTTGGATTTGTGCAATTTTTACTACAATATATGTTGGATTAAAAAAATCTATTGAATCGACTCCTCTGAGGACAATTTTGTAACTTCAATAAGTGTGAAATAAAAAATCTGGCAAGGGTCATTTGACCCCTTATGGTAGGTTCTGTGTTAATTCGATCCGGCTTCAATCACACACGAACAGTTTTCGCTAACGATTAGTAAAACTATCGATGACGCGTTTATTGCATAGTTCGGTGGTCGTTGACTTACGGCCGAAAGTTCGCAATAACACGGCGCGTGCAACGAAACAATTAAGAAGCCATAATCCCCGACCGCATTAAACCACGGGAACACTCGTAATTCTTATCTCGAGTCGTGCCCCCGTGATGTAACCAGAAATACCTATGTGTCGAGTTCCGAGACGAAAAAACCTGTCCCCAAACAAAGCCCGATAAGCAGTTCGTGGTTCTTGTACACCGAGACAACATCGCGTTGTACCGTTCAACGAAGTACATCGGCGCACAAATTGTCCGCGTTCAAATTAGCGGGAAATTCATTTAAATCGCTCGCTCGTAACGAGAACGTCTCTAATCGCATCTGCGATCTATTAAATCGAAGTTCGCGGACTCGGGACACTCGCCGAACATACAATTTTGCGAACTTTCAATGCGATCGAGAACTTTTTACTGGAGAGGCGGAGGACAAGAAAAAAACGTCGGATTAAAGAGTTTAACGAGTCTCGAAGTGTATTATTATTCGCGTGCAATTGTTTTAAATTGCCAGTAATTAGCTTCTAATATGGAACATTTAAGTGCTATAGTTTTAAAGCAGCGCGTTTTGAGAACACGTCGATCGAATGTTAACTCCTCGCCATATTGTAACTACTCAGATTCCTATTGAAGATTTTATATAAACTCTA
>CM052093.1:8410308-8457010 GCA_028453745.1 Agapostemon virescens | reverse complement strand
TTTATGGAGTTAATCGATTTGTGCAATGAACGGCTCATGTAGCATTCGCTTTTGTTACACTTTACAGACAAGTAAAATTATCGGTAACTTAAAATGTATTTATACCATTAGTGACTGAAAAGAATTTATTAACGAGAAATACATTGCATAAAAATCTGTTGAATGAACGTTATAATTACTGAGAAAATAATATTCGACGAGTATTTCTATTTGATGAAAAGTGAGTAAGCTGATTCTACTCATGGTATACTCGGTTCGCCATTTCCAGGTTAATCCACGTAAGCGAAAATCAAAAGGTTTTTACGTATTATATTCGCAGCAACGAATCGGCAGCACTTTGAACGCGAATCATTTCCGAAATACTTCAACACGTTAATATTCGAATCAAATCCCCCATTGCATTTCGATGCGTCGTTTAAATCGTCGATTTACTTTTTCATCGATTCATTAAAAGTTTCCGATGCTTCGCAGGAATCGAAATAAGTTTCGATGGAACATTTGCACGAGATGTTAATATTCGCAAGTACAGCGAATGACGTCAGAGGGAAAATTGTTCGTTTTCGGAAGGAGGGGAGTGGAAGTAAAGGTGGACAAATTTCTCGATACATAGCGGTGTTTCAACTTTAATGTCCGATAAACGCGGCCAAATAGACTCGTAACTTCGAGGGTTTGTCGCCATCGATTATTCGATCTCGTTATCATGCAAGATTGCACGAATTGATCTCAAACATTGGAACCGTGATTGATGTAACTTCCAAAATGATCGGACAACTAGATAATTCCAATACGCGTACGTAAATATGTATCGATCCGGACGCGTTTGCATCAAATCGCTATCAAACCGATAATTTTAGCAAACAGAACGAAATTGTTGCTACCGGACGACCGTTGCATTGACATTATCGGATGCACAAACGTTTAAGAAAACCGATACTATTGAATAACTTCTTTGACTCGTACTGTACCGTGCTATTCATTACTGATAGTTGTGTATAGATAGACAACCATCACGACAATTGTTTTTAAAATTGAATAACAGTTTGCAACACTATGGTGCATTTACCAAACCCCAAAGAGAAGTTCGATCTGTGTAAAAAAAAATATGCATTTCTATTTAAAGAAATAATGCAATTGTTAATTGCACATGCACTGTTGCATAAAAAAAAATTTAAAGGCCTACAGATGTAGTGCTCTTCGAACCATTTATCTTTCTCCTTTGGCATTTTTTCGTAAATGCAATTATAACGGAGTTATGACTTGAAACAATTGCGTGGACCACCCTGTACAAATAACAGATAAAATTATTATTATAACACTCAAAAGATGGAACCTTAAATTAACAACAATTAATAATTAACACTAAAGCGATCACACCTTCAATTTTATTTAAAAATTTGAATGATTTTCAATCTTATTTTAAGATTCTTACTTAATGCTAAATATTTTCGAAATGACTTAGTAACTTTTGCAACCATAAGTGAAGAAATAATCCAACGAATATTATTTTTATTTTATTTTATGTAAAATCAAAATAATTTTACATCACGACTACTTTGTATCGATATACCAATACCAGTCAAAATGATTAGTACTCGAAGTGTGAAAGGATTGTCGATCTGTTTACCGAGCGTAAATTAACCAGTCTCCTCATTTTTTACAACTTCTTGCTCACCGCTTCGTAGAATTTTAACTGCATAGTATTCAATATGACGATGATAATAGTCACGAAAATTCCGGATCGATCATGATGCTAATGCAAGAATAATGGATTCGTTCGAAAATATCTTTGGTCGTTCAATTAGATTTGAAGCCGTAGGATGTGAATTGAAGTTCTGGCTATGGACGTTGTTATGAATGATTTGTTACGAAATTTTATCATCTCGGATCAATTAACCGCTTGGCCTACGACTTATTTTACAATGACAATGACTAGACTTTCTTTGTCCTCTGCAGAACGACAAAAAGTTCTCCAATGATCGTACACGATTAATAATTAAATAAAATGGTATTTTCGTTTAAAGAAAATTAACCAGTCAAGTGTGTTTGACGACTATATCCGTCATGGAGATGTGGCAGAATTTTGTGTCATGACGATTATATCCGTCATACGTAAAATTTTGTTATAATTTGATATTCAAATTGTAATTCTGGCGAAAACTAAATTATATTCGTAAATTTTAATATGTTTAAAATATTTAGAGGTCAAGACGAAATGAAACAAACAAATGAAAATTATAAGTAATTTGACATAGATTCATGCATCTCTGTACGCTCTGGCTAGAACTCTTGATTTTCGCGACACACATAGATGCGCGCTTTGAAAAGAGATCGTTACAGTCAACTGGTTAAGGAAATACATGTTTAGAAGATTCAGTTCGAAATCTTGATCCCGAGTCTGACTCGTCCTAGGGCATGGGGTTGATAATACCCAAGGATGCGCCATATAACATGTAACTCCTTTTGTAGGAAAGTAATAAATATGTATTCTGGTTTTACGTATTTTTTAAAGACCGGTTTTTTACTGGTTTTGGCGGGAATGACTTTGTCTTAACTGCCGGTAGTTCTAGCGTTAGGTAAACATGTTTGAATTTAATGGCGCATAAACAAAGATTGAATGGAGTACGTGATACAAGCGGTAACACGTGTGACGAATATAATATTATATTATATTCAAATAATGTTATATTATATTTAACCCCTTGTACTACAACAACGAGTCAAACTCGTGATCAAGATTTCGAACTGTATCTTCTAAACATGTACTTCCTTAATTTTCTTTAAACAGAAAGAACATTTTATTTAATTGTTGATCGTACACGGTCATTGGAGAATAGCTAGGCACGCAGTAACTACAAATTTGTCTTTTCTTTTTGTAGTTCTACAGAGAACAAAGACAATCTAGTCACTGTTATTTTAAAATAAGTCGTAGGCCAAAGGGTTAAATAATATTATATTCAAATATAATATTACATAAATGCGGGCTGTATAATCCATCGTTTACAAGGAAACGATTAATTCGCGCAGTTAGTAGTAAGGGTACAAGATTTTGGTGTTTCGTGGCACGTTTTATTCGAGTTAACTATATTTCTGCGAAAAACGGTAAGAGAGAGAGGGAGTATGGAAATCAGCGGCCAGAGTACCTCGAATCGTTTCAAAACTATTTTACGACGTCGCGAGTCGCGCACCGTTTCGAATACAAACGCGATCCGAAAGCGCCGATGTGTACGGCACGTTCTACAACGCGATAGTTGTGTCTTTTTTAGGACTGGAGATCTTTTGTCAACCCTTAGCCCTTGTTCAGTCCCCGAACAATAAATATTATGCGATTTCACTTGGAATTAATTTAGACAACGAGCGTAACACGAGCTGGAGCGTTTACTCATTTTTGTCGCTATAAATCGCCAAAACTTCCCTTACGAACAACACCTTAACCCTTTGCACTCCAAGCAATTTCAGCCCTAAAATCGAGACAATTTTTGATCTAGAATAATTCCATTGCAGATGGTTTACTTCTTTTCGTGCATACAAAGTTTATTGCTATTGCTTGTACGGCAACACTTCAACTTTCACCGATTTCGTAGATACAAACGTAATGACGTAAAAATTGTTTTAAATAATAATATGACAATTTTTAGTGGTGCCTCAGAAGCGCCATTGGAGTGCTAAGGGTTAAACCTCTATGGGCCGAATCTTTATCTTAAATATAAAAAATATATGCAACGGAAAATCAACAATTACAAACCTATATATGCGGATTAAAGGAAATTTATACAGTTTAAACAACTTTATTATAATTTGTAGGTTTCTAAGTTTGCAGTAACAACGGCTTACGATGTTTGCACGTCTGTGCATAAAGGCTTAAGCGTGAAATTCCATAAAACAGTTTGCACTTGACGTTAAACATAAATGTTGCATTTGGAATATTTTATTTTTGGAACTCCTTTTCTGTATCACACTGCAGTGCATATGTATCGGTATAGTCAACTATATCGCTTATAATTTCACTGTCAAATAGTTCTTGAAAATGGGTCACAGGAGAGTAGGGTCCTTCGGGGTCTTCAGGGAAGTCTTTTTTCCAAGGGAGATGACAACTATTATTCATCTGGGATACTGATTGCTAAACAATTTTTTGTGGTTCTGAATTTCCCTTATTCGATGAAGATTCTAGATCTATTATGTACGCTTTGTTTTATTTAAAGATAGAAGTACAATTAACCCCTTGCCATATTATTTTCTCTGCAACTAAAGTTATTGTGATGTCTTCATCTTTAAAAATGTCACAGAAGAGGATAAACAATTTATTTCTTTTATACTGCTACATTCACTTCAATGTCGAAATATTGATTAAAAAAGTATAAAATTTAATTTTATCTAAAAATAAAGGCATAATAAATATATTTGTTAGACTTTGTTTAAAACCTTGAACGCGAGTCTGACTCGTCATAATATGGCAAAGGGTTAATGCAAATTGCACAAGATGGTTCCGTTGCTTTCTATCTGCAGAAAACTTGTAAGCCATTTACTTTGACATTTCAGGTTGACGATACTATCAACCGTTGTCAATACTGTTATTTGTTACCTCAGGGATATTATACAATTTAGACGTATATGTTATGTTATAAAAAACTAAATTCATTTGATCAAATGTCGATATGTGACTTAAAAGTTACACGGCCCCATAGAGGGTTAAGATCAGGTGCGACGACAACCTTGTACCTGCGACCGCATCATTCCAAGAAATTACAATCGATGTTGATTGGTGCGCTAGCCGTACCCAAATATCGTATAAATACCGCACATTTTCTCCACCCAAAATCATTCTAAATTCAACCCTCAACGACTCTGCTGACGACCTAATCGTCATCACTCTGTAACTAATTACCGATTCACTTTGCTCATGCGCAAAACCATACTTCATACCACGAAACTCTTTCGATTCAATAAAATAAAGAACACCAGCGCATCGATTCATTCTAAACGCGTTAAAGTATTTCTTCGTCAATCCATCGATAATGAAATCACAATCTGAAACAACTGCGTGACTACTCTCTGTGTAATTACCATAACAGATAAAATTTCTAAAAATTAGAATATTCCGCTGCATTTGCAGTTGTTCAGTGTCAAAGAATACAAATTGCGCGCGAACGTTCAGCCACGCAAAGCGTGAGTTACAAAATGAAGCGAGCGATGATGCACAATTAAATTCCGATTTAATCGTGATGATCTTCGGTCATCTGGCATTCACAATCGGCGAAATTTTCACATGGACCACATAATTTGTGAACACATGCGGTTCCCGAGAGATCATTTCGCATACGGCATGTCTGAAGTTTGAGTTCCGAGTACCGAGGCGAAGAAAGACGATACCTCGAAATAACCGAAAGACGGGAACGGTTTCAAAAGTAAGTTTACGATGTCGCGAATCATAGCCGTCCCGAATACGAATACGCGATCGAAACGCAGCGACTAAATTATGCAAAGCGAAAGTACCCACGTAAGTGTCGGTTGCGCAAATGCTTCGTAAGAAGAACGCCCGTAACGTCGTCTGGTAATGTCCTTCTGCGCTCGCGATGACGAGAAAACGAATTTCTTCTGGGCAGCCTCTACTGCCTCTAGATTAGCCGATTAACTCGACTTCCGAGGTTGTGTTCCGATTTCTTGTCCCTCGATCTTGTCTCGGCGAAACTCCATGATCTATGGGAACCGCATTTCTCGTCGCTCAATCGTTCCTTATAATTTAACCCTCTATGGGGCCGTATAACTTTCAAGTCACATGTTAATACATATATCGACAGTTTATCAAATGATTTTAGTTTTTTTTATAAGATAACGTGTACGTTTAAATTATATAATTTCTCTGAGGTAACAAATAGCAATATCGATAATGGTTGGCAGCATCATCAACCTGAAATATCAAAGTAAATACCTTGCAAGTTGTTTGTAGATAGAAACCAACCGAACCATCTTGTGCAATTTACGTTATTTGTGCTTCTATCTTTAAACAAAACAAAGCGTACATAAAAGCTTTGGGTTTGCATATCAATAACAACTTATTTGTTCGCAATTTCAATAATCATTTTGTTACTATTTGTGTATGATACAATTTTGTGACTTTCAGGTCACAGTAGGCTATTATGATAGATTTTGGTATATTTAGTATAATGTTTGTGCTTTTTTCTATTTTCAGAGTTATATATCATATATCCAAAATATGGATACATAATTGCATAAAAGTGATACAGGAATTACTAGAATTAGAATTAGTAGAATTAGAATAGATATTAGAATTAAGATCATCCAGTAGTATTTACCCGACGACGCATAAATATTATTGACAGTGACGATGAATTCAACACCGAATCATCATGGGATAAGGAAAATTCAGGACCAAAAAACATTGTTTAGCAATCAGTATCCCAGACGAATAATAGTTGTTATCGCCTTTGAAAAAGAGATTTCCCTGAACACTAACGAGACTTTGTTATGGCATGTTTCGAATTCACGTAACTCTTAGATATACTTTTACATGTGTCTGACTCACTTGCTGCATTTTTAACAGATCTCTCTAGATTTTTAAAAGTTTTATCAAGATCTAAAGTATTTCTAAGCAAGCGCTTAAGATTAAACGTTTAACTTTTTAGTTAAATCGTGTTGCGAATTTCGATGGTGCTTCGTGAACTTGGTCGCGTGGCCGCATTTCGTAACAGAACATTTTGTTTACACGAATACACTATTATTCGGAGTTATATACAATTACATTCAGCATATCAACTTTGCGTCCGATTCATATGACGGTCAAACATCGACTCCTCAACTGTCAGTGATGCCCTTTCTTCTACTCTTTTTTTGAAGGATGTTTACCGTAAAGCAGTTTTGCATTACGGCAACTTTACATTGCACACGCTGTCGCAAGAACAGTATTATGATAGTATTATTTTTCTGCAATGTTAAATGATTTTCTATTGTAGAACTACATTATAATAATTCCCGAACATTTTGAATTTTAATCAATTACCTTCTTTTTTATCATTTTGTGTGAGCAACATCCCAATTTATGGAATGTAACCGTTTATCTCGAAATAGGCAAGTACATTAACACTTAGCAATCCAAGTAACTTTAATTCCGAAATTGAGACATTGTTTTGTCTACCTGGAATAGTTCCATTGTAGGTGGTCCATTTCCCTTCATGCATACAAAGTTTATTACTATTACTCATACGTAGAACGTTAGAATTTTTATCGATTTTTTAAATGCAAACATAGCAATGTAAAAGCTATTTTAAATAATAGTAGAGCAATCCTTAGTGTCGCCTCACAGGCGCCATTGGAGTGCTAAGGGTTAACATACCCAACTTTGAGGGTTATATTTACTGTTTCATCATCGACATTGACAAATTGAAATGTTTTATTATCGAATCTCTTATTTACTCTTTTAATCTAAAATATTTTACACGTCGAGGAAAATTCTTTGCTATGTGTTAGCTGAAAAAATGCAACCACCTTGTGTGCAGGGTTTCGTGTTACCTGTGGTGCAACCGGACAGGGGCTGATTTTATGTCAAAAATAAGTCGAAGAAATGTAACAAAATTGTTCGTTTGATGCACGGTACATGTACGCTCGATCAAGTCTCAATTAAATGAATGCCACTGTAAATTGTCTTTAAGCTAGAAAACCACTACCGTATTCATAAACATCGTCGGTTTTATCATCGTTCGAACAATTAAAATTGCAAAACAATGCTTTAGAAAATGAACGTAGAAATTTAATGGGAAAAGCACAATTGTGTTTGACAAATCATGGACATCGTATTCAACAATTTTTAAGTTAATCGAATTCTTGAATAGTAACCACTTTCTTTTGTATTATGCTCTCATTATTCAATTTATTAAAAATAGTATAAAAATATTAAGATTTATCGTTAACGCGAACAAGAGACGATCCACGGTGATATCCATTAAGTGTACGAATACCGAATAAATTTTTAAAGTCTATTGGCTCGAAAATAAAGCGTCGAATGAAAAAATTTGATTTTGTATTTTCAACTTATTTTTTTACATAGAATCAGCCCCTACCAGGTTCTAAACACCAGTTATAGGACACTCTGTATAATACTTAGCAAAACATTTTTGTTACGACTTTAAAGAGTGTTCCAACCTTGCGAATATCTATTTTATAATCTTACCAAATTATATTGTATACATAAACTTGTTAGGATTATGTATTTCAATAGTCAAAGAACTTTTTTGAGTATCATAAGCATTAGATTTCGTATTTCTAAACGGCGAAGCGCGTTTCATTTTTCATGATCTATAAGGTTGCTCGCACAAGACTAGACCTGGATCCACGAAGTGCCCATTTACATACCTTCCGCTATTTCAAAACGCGACGACCACAACTTTATCGAAAATACCATCGACCTATTTACGACAGCGGTATCAACGTATATAAATATGTACAACGTTAATGGAGCTGCTAGAAATTATTCACTGACAGTAATTATCAGAATTGCTTTGCGCTTGTCGTCGAGTCAAATATGGTAGATCCAGTCAGGTGAGCAAATTTCCGATAATACTAATTCGACTCGGATATTTCCAGCGTTCACCTCTTTTCGTAGTCAAAACCTACGTAGTCGGAATCTACCTAGTGACCTAACATCACTTTGACTGACACACTCAAAAAGAAGAATCGTATACTCATTATAGATAGAATCGTATTTGAAGAAATACATTCGGTTCGGTCAGAGATGTCTGCGTACCTCAATTTTAAAAATAAAGAAGGTACATTGATTTTACTCAATTTAGAAAAGACTATTTCCTACACAGCCGAAACGAGTATATTCGAATTCACATAATTTATTCTTCTGATTGTTACGATTATATTTTTTAATAAATAAATGAGAAATCTATAGGACAAATTCTGAAAATGTTCAGTCTGATTCAGGTATTTTAACGCTAAAGGCGACTATTTTACATTATTTCATAAAAATAACGAAGTCTCGTAGTTACATTGTTAACCCTTTGAGAACAAATGTCGTCATATTGGTGACATCAAGACTGCAAATTCAATATTTAAAATTGTTAAAATTATAATTTAATCATTCTATCGACATAAAATCAGTATATATGTTTATTTTCACTAAGAACTTAAACCTCTACGACAGGATTTAACTTTCCGAAGAAAATATTTCCAATATTTTCAAAAATCCTTGTCCGCGAAGGGTTAAAATTGATCCCACAGCCTAAGCTGCATGTCTATTCGACGATATCCTCTTCAGGACTCCGGCACGCACGTTGTACCTTTACTTTCATTTTAAATGAAAATTACTCCCAGTGAATTGAAACCAAAAGAAACGCTCAGATAATATTTTAATCGGACAAGAAATGTTTATACGTTTTTCATTTCTACTTTGGAAAACTTGTTCTGGAAGAGGTTAAAAGGCAGAAGAATCATTCGGAGACCATCTCGACTATTCGACAGCCGTGGAACGTTCGTTGCGAAGAAATCGTTCGATGTTTCGTAAATCGTTGAACGATTATTATAATCGCGAAAATGGGGTTGTGCGTGAATGGGGGAACGATCGCGCCGAATCTATGGACGCACAATTGTTCGTCGATTTCGCAATCGAGAGACCTTTGACCCCGAGTATTTCCGACCCAGCTTCATGGTATTAGTCGCTTTGGCGACGATTAATGAAATGAAGTAATCGAGTACTTTCCGCGTGCCGCTCTAGTCTAGAACTACGATAACGACAACGAGACGTCGCGTCGTCGTCCGTTGCATTCCACGTTCTCCGTTTTCCTCTGCGTCGACGCTGCCAGGACGCGCGCTACAATCGCAGCGAGTTGTTAATGGAACATCGTAACGTTTTGGGAACGACGTCGAGGGAAATTGAGCAATGTCGTCGATTAGACCGGAGAATTTACATTCTGCTCACCATTGTTAGTAAAATTAGCGGACGTCCAGTCCGCGGAGTCCTCCGGTGAGCTTCGACGGATCGTCGATCGTTATAGCTTTATTGTTTAAACAAAAAACTTCTGCTAAAATTTTCTTGCGCGGCTACATTTCCCATTGAAAAACACACAATGTAAAAGAAAATTCAAATTTTTTCGACCTGTGGTTTCCGAGATATCAAAAATATCCAAACGTTGAGGATTGTTTTCACCCCTTTAAAGTGGATGGTTGCCGCTGAAAAAAACACGTGCGAAATATTTTTCAAAGAACTGTAAGCTCCCTTAAGTTTCATCAAAATCGGATTTTCGCATCTGAATATGTTCCCATGTAAGATGACCGTTTCCCTCACTAATACCGAAAAATGTAAAATCCACGTAAAATCTTCGAAAACATCTATCGACAAGGAAACCTCACCGTTAATCACATACCTCGCCTGTAATCGTTGCGAAATTGTTGTGTTTGCATTTAAAATATAGAATTTACGTTTATTATGAATGTCTCTCCAGTCATTGAACAAAGTATCATCCGTATCGTCTAAACGGATAGTAGAGAATCGTTTCGAACTCGCGTTGTCAAGAAATTCGAGTCGCAGATTTACGACCTTCGTTAACGCCAAACCATTATCCGCTACGATAGGAACAAACGTAAACTTACAACTTTACTGGACAATTTAAAGAAATCGAGGTATGATTATGCCAGTGGTAAAAATTTTGTACGACATTGAATAATATTATACGGTTTATGGCTTCGAGCAGAATTTTTTCCTTGTGGATTTAAAGTTCTATGAGCACCTCGGGTTATTAGCGACTACCTACTGATTGGATTCTCTAGAACGTAAACTTTATCTTTCCATTATAGTTTCTCAAGTATGTGTCGTTAATGAACGAGGTTACTTCAATTCCAGGGGCTTCGGTCACTAAGGGTTTTTAAGTTTCTTGGTACTTTTGTTTCGCATGCTTCACATATAAATGAGTTTACTGTTATTCGAAAAGGGAAAATCCAAAGAAACTCTATCGTTCGTAGAGAGAAACACACGCAAAGCTTGAAAGACGAATTTAAAGTAGCTACTCAAGTATGGACGCAAGGGATGAAGGTAGATGCACTCTGTTCGCCATCAATGTACTGAAGAATATTCTGTCCTGCAATCAATAAACTGCGCCAGTTCGTAAAAACTAGAACTTTCGTAGACAAATCTACATAAATCCGGAAAAATTGTTCGATTCTTGACAACGCTTCCAACGACTTCGAAGTGAATAGTAAATCGCATCGAGTTTCGAAAAAATAGCGGAACACGGGCGTCCGTGCTATAAACCACTTCATTCATTTAAAAATATTCTTAAGGCGCTATTCGCATGTTAACAACTATCGTAGGTCTACAGGATGCGTCTTTAAAAGTTAGTGGTTCAAATAAAAAATGTTTAAAAATTTCTTTTTTAATTTGTCATGTATTAGGGTTGGTGCATATAAAATATCGGATTTCCTTTACATGCGAAAGTTTGTCTCCCTATTTTCGTTATGCTTTGTTGAATGAGTTTGAATAGATGCAGTCTTGTTATGATCACAAAGTAAAATAAAATAAAAATATTATTATTAATTGTAAATCAATGCTTCTAATTGTTGAAGAAAAGTCAAAACGTTCGATATAACCTTAAAAAAGTTATTTAAATTTAAGAAGCGCCCGAATACTTTCGTGACCTACTGTAGGTACAAAGTCTGTGAACTATGTAAAACGGATTCTACGCTCATAAAAGTAGAGTGACCGGTATACGTGGCCGTGTTTATTAAAAATAGAATCGTTGATGGATATTGACGTTTTTGCAGGCTAGTTTACAGAAAACGGAAACAGATGGAAATATTGTTTTCTCTGGTAACATTCTCATCGAATTACAAAAACATAGAACGAACATTGATCAGTCATTTCCATTAAGGGGGGAATACACTTTAGAGCGGCTAAAAAATAGTGATTTTTAGGAATTTTTTTCACAATAACTACAAAGCGAATCATTCTCAAACTTTCATAATATTATATTCTATATTTAAACAATACAAAAAATTTTCTATTTTAATGATTAATTTATTTTTTTTTCGCAATATTTATAAATCTTCACAACTCCGCGCCACGCGCATCGTCAGTTTGTGTACATCCTACAGCCTCTAATTTTCATCTGAAACAGGAAAACAAAAGTTTTTTTTAATCCTCATAAAATTATCTCGTCGATAAACTAAAAAAATTCCAACAAAAAGTACAAAAATGCAAAAATTTTTGAGTTTTATTGAAAAAGTTATGATTTTTCGCTAAAAATTTCGACTTTATAATGTAAATTGAAAGGAAAAAATGGAACTATTTAGGAATTTTTTTAGTTCATCAACGACATTTTATCATTACCTAACGAAAAGTCGCCTTAGGAGCTCAATTGGTCCAATAGATTGTTCTGTATCGTGTACACAAGATTCAGAAATATGATATTGAGAAAAACGCGTTTAAAGTTTTTCGACTGTAGTAGTTATTGAACACTTACTTCTGGAGGAAACTAATCCACTATACCAGGGCCATATAATAAGCCTTCTGTGGCTTCAAAAAATTCATTTTGCTCCATTTGGTGCATGCTACGAGAAATTCATGCCTCTTTTGTGCTGTTTTGTCTGCGGCGTTCCTGTCTCGTTATGCGCTTCGCGTCATACGTATCAGCAAAGAATTTGCATTGTCGCCCGATATTAATATTTAATACATTCATTATTTTTAATATAGCTGAGTAGCCCTCGTTAAAAATGCCAGCCGCAATAAAGGCGGAGGTTTCGATAATTTTTGCTTCGGAATTTAGGTGCTTTGGATTTAGATGCCAAACCGTTGAATTGAAACTTTCATTGCAATTCTGTGTGTGTCCACCTAGACATCTGGTTAATAAATCCTCCTTTGAAAGTTCTTCGTATATCGGTTTCAAATGTTTAAGGACATCTGGGTGAAGTAGACTAGGATGATTAAAATTATCTAATTCCCTTTTCGCTCCAGCTTTGCGCCACTTGCACCTAACGCTTACCTGTTCGGCTAGCTGTATCTCCCAAAATACATAAATTTTGCTCCGTAACTTTATACACGTATTCTAGACACACATACTTGAATCAATTTCAAACAAAAAGAATCGAAAATTTTCATCTTATAGTGTATTCCCCCCTTAAAGACCGTTGCGCTTTTCTGGGTTAAATTTGAAACATTCGAAACAGATTTTTTCCCCTGTTTCTCGTGACGGAACACTAAGGAACATCCGGTTTGCTTCGTCGCCGACGAGATATCTCGTATTTTTTCGCAAGTGAAAGTCAAAGCAGCGATGCGAATCTCCCAGTGAACGGTGCGCGACGGTGGCAAACCTTCATCCTTCTCAGTGTTTTCAGAACCGACGAACGGGTTCGAAGGTTGTCGTTACGAAATCGATCCACGTCTGTTGTTTTGACGTGAACGCTCTCCGGTTCGTACTTATCGCACCATTAAGATCGCTCTGTCGTTGACGTGTTGCCGTCGAACTTTCCGCCCAAGTAAACCGACGAAATTTTGCCGCCCCTGTTTCTCCAAAAAATAGGTTCGCTAATGGAATCGAATCAGTCGATAGTCGACTCCCGTGTTAGGTAAACTTGATAAGCTACGGTTACTAATTTTTTTCCTGAAAAACTTCGCAACCGTAAAATAAATCGTAGCGCAAATGATTAAAGCGAAAAAATTGTTCGATGTGTTGAGAAAACGGACAGACGATGACGAACATAAGCGACGAGTTAACTCATTGAACCCAGTCAGAGTAGTTTGACATTTTTGTAAAAGAAAAAGTTGATAGAACATCCGCTTGAATTTTTGCAATGTCGGGAATTGTTCTCGGTTAAACGGAACACGAAATGTAATAATAGTCATGTAATTATTGGGAAACTGTTTATTGTAATATTGTGGATTGTAGGTCGCAACGCAGGTCGATGTTTGCCTTTCGGTTCTAAATTACAGCGGACAATTATACGTTGCGAGCCGGCGACTCGTTCCGAAATAATTGCCACATAATTATTCCCGTAGTAAAAGAAGTCTGATATGCAGCTCCGTTACCGGCGTACGTGTGCTTCCCGTCATTCAAAGATCATCGACCTTATAGACGTCACGATACGATAAGATTATAGTAATAGGTACAACTACTGTAAGTAGGTAAGCGTTTCAGTCTTTACACGATATACCGGCGAGTTGTAGACGCTCGAACGCATGCGACTGCCTTCGGGAAAATGCAAAGTATTGCTTTGAAACGGAAAAGGGGAGAAACGATCGAACAAATGTTACGATTGATTAGCACTAATCGTGCCGAGTCTTAACTCTGAAGTGGTACATTGTTTACCTGGACTACCAAGTCGGTTCTCCCTTTTCTGTTTCAAAGCAATGTTGTGGATTTCCCTGAAAGCAGTCTCATGCGTTCGAACGTCTACAGCTTACCGGTATATCGTGCAAATACTGAAATAATTACGTACAGTGGCTCACAAAAGTATTCGGAGACTCTTTAAATCTAAATAACTTTTTTAAGATTGTATCAAACGTCATTGTTCAATACCTGCCATCAAAAATGGAGAAAACCGCAATTTTTCACGATTCTCAGTCAGTTTCTGCTTAAACTTCACAAATTCTTACATCTTTCTACACGTATTATTTTTATTTCTGCGTCAATCGATTTCGATGAAATTTTCAGCATGCATGTAACTAACGCAGATCTGCAAAACGTATATTTTAAATTTTCATTGCGAGTTGAAATAAAAATCTTTTAAAAGATATCTTTTTTACTTTGTCATATAATTTCAACAAATTACAATTATTCCGAAATTAGTTTTGCATATCATTTAGTAAATCGATGCTTCTAATTGCTCCAGAAAAGTTAAATTGTTTGGTTCAATTTTTAAAATGTTATTTTGATTTATATTCTGTCCGAAAAATTTCGTAAGCCACTGTACGTGAAATAGTTGTATCGGTCCAATGTTAGAAATATTATAAACTATTTTAAAAAATGCATCCAATAATTCCTTTGAGACGACACTAAAAATTACCATATTATTATTCTTCTTTACATGTGAACGTTTGTATCCCTGTTTTCGTTATGGTTTCGTTTTTGGCATAACCTCGTTTACAGCCATACTGTCCATTGCCAGTCACATTTCAGCGAAAATTATTTTCTCAAAAAGTATTCCATTTTGTTATTTGTTTTGAATTTCGTAAGGATATGAATTCAACCGATATTCGTGTAATTTTTATATAGAAGTATAAACTTGTTAGCAATACTGCAAAAGCTGCACGCACTATAAACCAGGCGTCATGCTTTGCTATTCTTAAATAACTCATAATGTCATTAAATAAATGTATAAATAAGCGTCTCAATTTTATCTCTGGATTTAAATTAAAAACGCTACGAATATTCGTTCAAACCTAATATATTATTCAAGCCGAAATAATCTACATATTTTGAAAAAATTAGTGAAACCTGATAGTTGCAAATATCGTACAGAGATTTCAAATTATAGAAAACCACAGCGTACCATAAGTTGACGCGTTGAATGCCGAGCGAATTTTGTGTCGGACACGTTTCATTTATTTTATTTATATAAGCGATCAGTATTATGAAAGAGGATTGTTAGTTACTGGATAACGAAATTCTCAGCTTATACTGAAATTTGGTTAATTTCGGCAGCACTAAGTTGATATTTAAAGCTATTCATTTAACGTTAATCATTCTTAATACTTTGTAAAATCAAAGTAATTTATTTAACGAAGCAACGATTGATAACTAAAAATGTACGACGCATAGTTATCCTTCAAGCTTCCGGTATTCTCCATAGCTCAAATAAATTTAGTGCAACGAATATATTAACGTACAAATTTATTTTTAAACATGGACAAATAATTCTGTCACCCATGTATGGGTGACATGGCAGTCAAAGTGTTAAACAACGCAATTGTGCCGGTCACCGGTGAACATCGTGGCATTCGACGTGTGAAGTGTTAGAAATAACCGATATAGAAATAACAAGATTGAATTTGTTTAAACTTTGCTCGGTTCTCAATTATAACATGTGTTCTAACCGCAGATCTTTATTCAATTACTTCCCGTGGAAGATCTTTACAATTTAATTCGATGTAAAACGAAGAAACTAAATCCTGTCACGTGAGCGACGATGGTAGACGCGGTGTTAAACGTCGACTAACGAGGCACTTATCGCCAGGAAGGGAAAGGAGCAGAGAACTCGGCAGTTTCCATGAAACCTCGGGAAAAATGGTTGTTATGAGTTTTTAATAAGCATAAACAGTAATTATTTCGCTGAACGAAACAAATCATTCGCGGCGGCCTTTTACGGCAGAACCGGGAATATTATTATGTTCATCTCCACGGAACACGTATGAAAAATGTGGACTTACATTTGGGTCAACTCAGCGTGCAACAATGCTGCGAAATAATATCATTCGATAACCCGTGTGCAAAGCGTTAAATTATTCTTCGTGCGGCCCGTGCATCTCCATTGTATTATAATTCAAACGTTCGAAGTATAAAAGAAAAATTAATTCATCGCATGGGAATGATATACCATTTAAATGTCATGTAACCAAAACCACGTCGGTGAAACTATGGGATTTTTCGAACGGGGACGATGATACTCGAAACTAGGACGTGAATTATCAAAAAGAAAAGCAAAAAGATTTGACTAACGGTAGAAAATTTGCGTCGTTAGCTACTGGTGATCGTCGTCGCGTTCTTCATAGGAGTAGCCTGAAATGTCTCCGAGAAAACGGTCCATTAAAACAAACGCATGGCCCGGCCTAAGGAGATCCGTTCAACGACGCCGCTTAAAGAGATATTAATTATTCGACTTCTAAGCTCTTCATTATTCACATAACTGGAACTCCGGCTGCGCTAGGTCCGGAATACGTTTGAGAGAAGAGAGAATCGCGAGCTGAAAAAAAGGAAGGAGAAAGAGAGGAACTAGGCTAGATGGCAGCGGGGAGTAGTTGGACTGGTAGTGGGTTTGGCAGGAAGGGTGAGAGGGTTGACGGACGAAGAAAGGAAAGAGGAACACCTAGCCTTTAAAACACGCGCGTTATAGTCGCTCGGCAGAGTGAAGAACAGAGAGAGAGAGAGAGACCGAGAGAGAGAGAGAGAGAGAGAGAGAGAGAGAGAAAGAGAGAGTATGAGAGAGAGAAAAAGTATGAGAGAAGGAGAGAGAAAACGGAGGAAGAGAGAGAGAGGGAGTAAATGAGGGAGTTCCATGCAGCGAAAGAGTGACGGCAAAGATCAGAAAAAGAAAGGGGTGGAATCGCGGTAGAGGGTGGCAAAGGGGAGGAAGAGCTAAAGAAACCAAGAGCCAGGAACAGGTATATAAAAGAGAGAAAAAAAGACAGACTCGGTGGGAAGATACAGCAAGGTAGGGGCTGAAGTATCAGTGCGGCGAGGGTTGGGTCGCGAAGCTGCTGCTGCTGCTGCTACTACTGCTGCTGCTGCAGCTGCAGCTGCAACTGCAGTCGCTGAAGGGTGAGGCGCGGCAGAGGACAGGAGGAGAAACGGAAGCGTGGGCTCGCAGATCGATAGCCGCGCGCCCGTGCAACCGAAGCTCACTTCGCGTCGCCAACCACGACGACGACGACGACGACGACGACGACGACGACGAAGGAGACGACGGCGACGACTACGAGGACGGTGTCGTCGTCGACAGCGTCGTCGTCGTCATCGTTGACGTATGCCACGCCGTTTCACGGCGCAGACGTCGATACGCTCTCTCGCACGTGCAACGTTTTCTCATCGTCCAAAAGCACGAGCTTTATCGTGGAAACGACGGACAATGGTCGAGCCTCTTTCAACCCGCCCCGTTCTTTTTTTTCCTTCCCTTTCTCTCTCGTTTTTGTTCCTCTCGTCCGCTTTTCTCTCTCCCTGGAGAACGAGATAGAGAGAGAGAGAGAGAGAGAGAGAGAGAGAGAAAGAGAAAAAGAGAAATCGTTTTTCCGTTTCCTTTTTTTTTTCTCTTTTTCGTCCTTTAATGGATGCGTGTTTTGTGTGTATGTGTTTTTTTGCTTCTCTCTTCTCCGTCTCTCTTTCTGGCTTTTTCACTCCGCTCCTTTTTTTGATGCGACGATTTAACGAGTCGGAAAATTTCAGCGGAGTGGGTGCTCCCACGACCGACGTCGCTGACGGATGGAAGGGCTGAATGGGGAATACAGGCTTCAGTTGAAAATTTAATTTTTAATTCGCCGGTTTGAAGTCCGACGCCGCGCTTTGAAACTCCCTTTTTCTGTTTTCGGGGCTGAGGCTTGTGATCGCTTGACAGTGTCTCTGTATGTTTGGCATTTTTTCTTTCATCAATGATTAATGGCTCGGATCGCCAATGTAAAACTGGACTGGAAACCTAATTTTAATTTCCGCTGTTCCAGAAGATTGCCAATAAATTTAAAAATTCATTTTATATCTATATTATGTATGGTTCAAATAGTTTCACAGTTTCACGTACTCTTCGATTGGGCTTTTCTTTAAAAAATACTACCGTTGCTTGAATTATGTTTGCAAACTTGAACTAATATTTTTATTCTTAATTTATAATACATCGAAAAATTTAATCGTAGATTTGTAAGTTTACGTATATATTGGATAGTCGGAAAAGTATTGAGAGATTTTTGTCACTACATGCTGTTTGGTGTATCTCGGGCAACACTAATCAGATTGCGTCATATTGACGCGCATTTGAGAGTTGACATTTCAGTCTACAATTTTCATGCAGACAGTTTTGTATTTCGCCAAGCATGTCAAAAATGACATTAGTGTGAAAATGAGTGAAATATCTGAAAAATTCGCTGTTTTGCAATTTTGATACGAAAAAGGCAAAATGATTTTCAATCAAAATGCTTTATCAAATGCAACAGTGTGTAGATGGTTTGCTAGCTTCTGTTTTGGAAATTTCAATATTAAAGATGCACCTCGCTCTGGTCGACCAATCACTGAAAAAGTCGATGAAATAATGTAAATGGTTGAGCAAAATCGACATATAAGCAGTCATGAGATTGCTAGGCAACTAAACATGCATCATTCAACCGTTTTGGATCATTTGCAGAAGGCTGGATACAAAAAGAAGCTCGATGTTTGGGTGCCTCATGATTTAACAGAGAAAAATTTAATGGATCGAGTTTCCATCTGCGAATCATTGCTCAAACGTAATTTACTCAAATCATGCTCGTATCATTGCTCAAACATTTTGGAGCTTAGCTGGGAAGTTTTGATGCATCCACCGTATAGTCCAGACCTTGCACCATCAGATTATCCTTTGTTTCGATGTCTTCAAAATTACCTTGATGGTAAAAAGTTAGATTCAAGAAAGGACTGTGAAAATCACTTGGCCAAGTTTTTAGTCCACAAACCACAGAAGTTTTATTTCGATGTGATGACGGCTCTACCCCAAAAACGGCAAAAGGTCATAGATAATAATGGCCAAAATATACTTGAATAAAATTCGTGTTGAATAAAAGAAACATTTATTAAAAAAATTATTAAAATCTCTCAATACTTTTCCAACTATTCAATATTTGTCAGGTTCAATGTTCCGATTGCTTGATAGTTTGATGTTCATTTGAAATGTTATATGTAGAAACAGACTGATACTTTTATTTTGAATTTATCTGACTCGAGAAATGTGTTACACTAAATTTAAATATTTATTGTTGCATTTGCATGGTTCAGGTTTGAGATTGTTTGCTGTGTGTACACAGCCTTTTTCTTTCAGAGTAATGTAATGACTCGGATCACGCACCGTGGACGTTGTTTGTTTCGTAACAGATAAAAAGCGACCAAGCGGCGGGGTGTAAAGAACCGACAGAGATAATTGACCGACGAGACGAATGAGAATAGATGATTCGACAAATCAAGACGCGGAGACGTAATAGAACGTTGATATCGTACAACACAATGTTTATAAATACCCATAGTCGATATCGAATATTTACCGTTTTGCTGCTGGCTGCATCGAAAAAATGTTAACGCATTGTTGTGGTACACTATATATCGCGTTCAATGTATCTTTGCGAATTATGCAATCTGCATTGCAACTATATAAGAAATATTCACAAACGGTTAACGTATTATATAATTTCCATTCGAATACACAATCTACCGCGAACGCAATAAACCAGTGGTGTTCCGAACTTTTTCGTAATAGATACTCTACTGCCTAAATAACTGACCGTTTATTACAATAATAATTACCGAACTATTTTCTGCCTCAAAAATAACCTCAACAACGAACAAATTCGAAATCAGTTTAGCTTTGTCAGAGAAATGAGATTAGTACACAAGATTTAATTAAATATTATTGTTAACGTGACATAAAACTTATCTACATAAGGTTCTGTATGAACAGTCATACAATATTTGTACAAAAATAGTGAATGATTGTGATCTAGTAAATCGAATTAACTCCAGAAGAGTCTTGGTTTATTTTAAATTCTTCTTAACTTTATTTTCTCAAAACTTTTGTTAATACGATCTGCATTTAATCTGTTCGAAATGTACTGACTGAATTATTATATTATTCATTCCTTTACAGCAACCGATTCTAAGTATAAATTTACAAATAACTTTTAAATAGTAAGTTCGATAGAAATGTAGACTATTAAATTTTCATGAATACCTGACGAAAATTATTATTATTTATTGATTATTTCTTCTTGCAGATCAACATAATGCAAGTAGACACAAATTGTAATTAATATTACGTACGAATATGCTAAAACATTTTTACAATGAGCACAGTATAGTATTCCTTGTTACCAATAAATACGCATTTGAAAATATTCTATCAAGTATTATATGATTTCATCCGACGTAGAATATTTTCATTTCATATATTTATATCAAACTTACGTATATAAGACTGATACATCTTACTCGTACGATATTTAAATATTTAATACAATAATACAACAAATATTTTAACACTAAACCTACCGAGCATTAAGTTTGGCTAGTGTACACTGTCTTATAAAAATGACAAGATTTAATTTACTTAGATTTTGTGCAATTTTTACTACAAAGTATGATTCAATAAAGAAATACTGTTGAATCAATTCTTGTAAATGCACTTTTATAATATCACTGATTGTAAAATAAGAAATCTGTTGAATCGATTCTTGTGAAAGCAATTTTATAATATCACTGATTCTAAAAGAAGAAATCAATTAACAAGTGACAAGATTTAATTTATTTAGATTTTATGTAATTTTTACTACAAAGTATGATTCAATAAAGAAATACTGTTGAATCGATTCTTGTAAATGCACTTTTATAATATCACTGATTGCAAAATAAGAAATCCTTACAATCGATTTTTGTAAAGGCGATTTTATAATATTACTGATTATAAAATAAGAAACCATGGGTGTGACCAGCTGTGGTTCCAAGTTTAGCGCTAAATAATGATGTGGCAATTTGTAATGAAGCCCCTGAGTCGCCCACGTTAAAGATTTAACATAAAAGCACCGACAAGGTGCGCTGAATTCAACTAATCTAACTCGCAGTCGCATCGAACACATTCGAAATCGTTATCGTTTCCCGCAAATCAAAACGTTTCGCCAACAATTGCTCGCAGAAGAAAGCCATTCTTAAAATCGAACATTTCTTATCACGAACCTGATTCCGTCGACGGTTGCAGAACGGACGTGTAATATGAAACCCATTGAAATTTCGACGCGATTTCAATATCCGCAGAAATTTCTGTACAAGCGTGGCGGTTGGTGTTCACAAATTCCACGAGGACGATCCACCGGCTCGCATTCCGAATGAATGCCACGGCAACCCCGCGCACGTATTCGGCTCAATACGCCATTAACGATAGGTCAAACGATATTGTCCGTGGAAATGCGAATCGAGGAAAAACGCAACGAGAAGGAGTCCTGCGCGCGTTTCCGCGCGGCGCATAGTGCACCGACTAAATGGAAATTTCGGACAAAAGTCGTGTATCCAGTTTTTATCACGTGTTCAACCGCCGGTGGACCAGTCAAACGTAAACTGTACATTTTCTTCAATTTCCTATTTCACCGGAATTCTTTAAAAATGTGAACGAGTTATTTTTCTATGTGCAATCTCGTAACATATTAGGTTAGTGCGTATGAAATGTTGGATTTTTAAGTGAATATATAAAACTCCATACCTTTTTTCAAAAGTTGTTGCTTCAATACACTTTTCCCAACGAGATTTTAACGCACAGATGCCTGTTTTAACACTAGAAAGACTGAAACTTAGTATATACCTATATTGGCCAAAAGCAGTCAAAATGACTGCATCGTGAAAGAATAACTAATGTGTAAAGAAATTTATTTAAAATTAATTTTTAATATTTTTTTATATTATTTACAGTTATATAACAGGTTATTAGTAAATATTAACAATAAAAAAAATTTACTTCACTTGGAAAAAAAAATAATTTATGCATTATTATTTGTACATTTTATGCAAGTAAAAGTGGAAATCTTTTTATGTGTACATCTTCCGCAAACATACTTTTGACATTTTTCACATATATTACTTGTTTTGTTGTTGTGGCAAAGTCGTACTTGACAAATTTTGCGATTTTTAGAACGGGTTGCATTTGATGATGTTGCAGCTGATCTTTGTGGGTCTTCGTGTTCTGGTGAATTTTTCTGTCTTGAAGCTCTGTATTCGGTGGAAAGCTGTTCTGTTAATTGAAACAAGAACTCTGTTCGTTGTACTTGTATTCCTGTCGTTTCTTTGTAAAGGATCCAAGCATTTGTAGCAGCCAAATCTAAAATATTGAAAAATATTTCGAGGGGCCATTTACGAGAACTCACTTTTACTGTATATTTTCTGGCCATTCGATCCGCCATATCAACTCCAAATTTTGTGCTGTTATAAAATTGAATGGATTCCGGTAACATTTTTTTATTACTTTTATCAATTTGATGCCAAATTTGTTGGGTTTATTAAGCATGTACTGTGTAAACCTGCACCTGGCTTTTGAAGGGAATAATTGCTCGTCAACTGTTATATTTTCCCCTGGTTGATAGCAATCTTGACTGTTTTCAATGAACTTATCCCATATTTCCGAAACCAAGGCAAATTTATTTGTTTGTAGGCGCCTACTTCTTTCGGTTCTTTTGTCAAAACGAATAAATCGTAGGATTTGCTTGAACTTTTCTCAGGCCATAGTTTTTCTAAAAAATTCGGGACCCCACTTTGCTGACCATAAATAACTCAATTTTATATAAGAATTATATAATAAATATAAGAAATTTACTCAATTCAATAATTAGAGTCATTTTATTATTTTAAATTTCTCAAGCAGTCAAAGCGACTGCTTTTGGGCAATATAGGTATAACACATATATGTACCGGAAATGAAGGAGGAGGGGGAGTAACTACAATTATTAATAAACGCATTTATATGTTGTACAAAAAGTCACAAAATTCTAAGAAATTGTATCATTATATACATAATTTTTGTTCTAATTGAAATTAAAAAGCAGTCAAAATGACTCCCTTGGGCAATCTATTGTTAAAGAAATACTAATCTTTAGAATCAATAAACTTTGATATGGAATTTTTCAGACTGTTTAGCCCGTAAAAACTGTTCTAAATGTTTAAAAAAATAAAAGTCGGTTGGCGAAAGATCCGGTTAATAAGCTGGATGCTATAAAATTTCATATTTTAATTCATTTAATTTCGCTATTGTTTTGTACGACGTATGTGTATTGCGTTGTCGTGGAGAAGTATTGTGCCATGCCGATTAACAAGCGACGGACGTATAATTTTCAATTTTTCATGCATTTCATCAATGCACTGCCAGTGCTGTTCGGCTGTAATTGTCTCCCAAATTCGAAGGAATGAGTAATGAATTACTCCAGTCACATTCCATCAAACTTTCAGAACATCATTTTTCACAGACGTTTGGGTCTTCCACGCGGTTCATTTCGTAGATAAAAATCATCACATCGATATTTTATTCTCCCCAAACGCCTGGTTTATATTGCATGAAGCTTTTGCAACATTATTATCAAGTTTATACTTATATATAAAAATTACACGAATATCAATTGAATTCGTATTCTTACGAAATTCAAAATAAATAACAAAATGGAACACTTTTGAAGAAATCTTCTATGTTGAAATGTGACTCTGGCAATGGACAGTACCATTATAAACCAGATTATGCCAAAAACAAAACATACTGAAAACAAGGAGACAAATGTTCGCGTGTAAAGAAGATCCGACATTTTTATATGCACCAACTTAATAGATAGATAACTTTTTTATTCCAGTTTCACAGAAAGCAGAAAGTTGACTGCAAAATTAGCTGCACACGAACTGTTCCAGATTCTTATTATCAATTAAACGTTATTCTCTTAATAGCTGTTTAAGTGGTCCTAGCAAGTGATAATCACGAAATGAGAAATTTGAACAATAAAGAGAATGTTCAAAAGCAGTCCACTGTAATGTATTTTTAGAATCCTTTTAAGTATAGTTAATTACAATTAATTATATAACTGCATTATACAGTTATAACAATTTTCTTTTGTGCTTGCCATACGACAAGTGCTCATAAAACGATTTTCAGACTTTGAATTCTACGATTATCAAAAGCAATAATCATAAAAAATCAGATAATAAAAAATCAATACGTTATCAAAATATCATTTCTATAATCTGTATGAAAATTTCATCTTGTATTGTAAATGTATATACAATAATTTTTGTAGAATTTAAAATAATTGTCAAAATATTTCATTAATTAGGTTCCTCACTTGGCAACTAATATAAGAAAAGAATCATTTAACGCTAGAACTACCAAACCAGTCATTTTGACTGGTCCCCAGTTTTTTCTTTCGCAATTATTGAAGTTATAAAAATGTTTTCATCAGAAATTTTCAGATGTACTTCTTTAATGACATACACGTTACAATAAGAATTGTATAAAGTTTTAATAGATGCAGTCTCGGTAATTATTACAAACCAATGTATATCGTTGTTTTTATTGTTCGGTAGTTCTAGTGTTAATGTGCACACACAGAAAATTATTGAATGAATTTATTTCTTCTGTACGCCATGATAAAAATTATTAACAATTCTAATAGACGTATCTCTAACATTTTATTAAGTAATGTAACCATCTAGGTGGCCCTAGTAACCTAGTGTTAAAAACTAATTCCCGTGAAAGCGACTCGACACGTTCTCGTTCATTTTCTGTTTCCTTCGCTGTTTTCAAGTATATTGAAAAATATATTTCCAAAGTTTTTCTATCGATACGTTGACTTTTCGACTTTTGTTTACCGTATATCATTGAGTCGATAACTTTTGCCGCTCCTTTCGTCGAGAAGGAAGTCATCAGGATATATGTGCACGAACTCGGCCGACGGAGCGCCGGTTGAAACTCCTTAAAGCGAGATATCTCGATATGTATCGCGAAACCCAATGTCGGACCCATGCGCGGCACTTCCACTTGCGATCACGTTCTCACAGGGTCACGGTTGTTCGCAATATCGTTTTAACAGTTCGATAGTTTAATAACTATACAGAGACAAATCGAACGGAATTAATTTAACACATTCGTAACCAGTGTTTCTTTCGATAACAGCCTTCGTAGTTACAACTTTCTACTGTGTTTCGAAAGACTAGATGCATTCGATTCGTTACATATTCAATTTGTTTATACACATTTTTAATCTATTTCTTTAAAATCAACACCTACCCTCTTGTTAAGTGTAACATAAATAGTGAATGATTGAAACTGGTTACTACGGTTCGACCATTAGAATTTCGATGGATCGTTTGCAAATTTTTCTATTCGAAGGTTAACACATTAAACGGGGAGCAATATTGCGCGTTTATTATTATAATATATTACTTAACTTTCCAATTAAATGGCAAGTTGCGACTGTGCATAAGCGGAAGTCTTGCTTATCTCGTTTGTATTCTTCTGTGTCAATTAAATCTGTAGAAACAGGGTGATTATTTTTTAATATTATATGATTAATATATAATATATTGTTGTGTAAACTTGATACCGTCAGTCCCAAGGGACTGACGTAGCTTTCAACGTGTTAATTGCTATGTGCTTGTTACGTTGCCACAACGGGAGAATTTCCTAAAAATGTGAGTGTTCTTGTCCCGAGTGAAGATTTTTACAAAAATCGTTTCGTTTCAACTTAATTTTTATCTTCATTTTGTAAACGAATTTTGTGAGTGTGAATGTTCGGTAGGAACCTCCTTGTACGATAGGGAGAACTTGTCGAGTGTGCATTCGGGAGGAAAAACTCTTGCTAATGCCGCCAATTACTCTCTATTACTGTTATGCTTACTATACTGTCACTATACTCCATGTTTCTAAGGGAAAATGAGGTATATATACAGGTTATTGTGTAACTGGTGGTGCAACCGGATAGGGGCTGATTTTATGTCAAAAATAAGTCGAAAAAATGTAACAAAATTGTTCGTTCGATGAACGGTATATGTACGCTCGATTAGGTTTCAATTCAACGGATATCACTGTACAATTTTTTTATTTACTTTATATTGGCTACTATACATTGCACACGCTGTCGTAAGAACAGTATTATTTTTCTACAATGTTAAATGATTTTCTATTGCAGAACTATATTGTAATAAATCCCGAACATTTTGAATTTTAATAAATTACCTTTTTCTTTATCATTTTATGTGACCAATATTCCAATTTAAAACTGCAATAATTTATGGAATGTAACCGTTTATCTCGAAATTGACAAGTACATTAACACTTAGCAATCCAAGTAACTTTAATTCCAAAATTGAGACATTGTTTTACCTGGAATAGTTCCATTGTACATGGTCCATTTCCCTTCATGCATACAAAGTTTATTACTATTACTCGTACATAGAACGTTAGAATTTTTATCGATTTTTTAAATGCAAACATAGTGATGCAAAAGCAATTTTAAATAATAGTAGGGCAATCCTTAGTATCGCCTCACAGACGCCATTGGAGTGCTAAGGGTTAATATACCCAACTTTGAGAGCTATTTTTACTGTTTCATCATCGACAATGACAAATAGAAACGTTTTATTATCAAGTCTCTTATTTACTCTTCTGCGAGACTCATTTGATCGAAAATATTTTACACGTCGAGGAAAATTCTTTGCTACGTGTTAGCTTAAAAAATGCAACCAACTTGTGTGCAGAATGTCGTGTAACCTGTGGTGCGACCGGACAAGGGCTGATTTTATGTAAAAAATAAATCGAAGAAATGTAACAAAATTTGTTCGTTTGATGCACGGTACATGTACGCTCGATCAAGTCTGAATTAAATGAATGTCACTGTAAATTGTCTTTAAGCTAGAAAACCACTAACGTATTCGTAAACATCGTCGGTTTTATCAGCGTTCGAACAATTAAAATTGCAAACTAATGCTTTAGAAAATGAACGGAGAAATTTAATGGGGAAAAGCACAATTATGTTTGACAAATCATGGACATCGTATTCAACAATTTTTAAGTTAATCGAATTCTTGAATAGTAACCACTTTCTTTTGTCTTATGCTCTCATTATTCAATTTATTAAAAATAGTATAAAAATATTAAGATTTATCGTTAACGCGAACAAGAGACGATCCACGGTGATATCCGTTAAGTGTACGAATACCGAATAAATTTTTAAAGTCTATTGGCTCGAAAATAAAGCGTCGAATGAAAAAATTTGATTTTGTATTTTCAACTTATTTTTTTACATAGAATCAGCCCCTACCAGGTTCTAAACACCAGTTACAGGACACTCTGTATAATACTTAGCAAAACATTTTTGTTACGACTTTAAAGAGTGTTCCAACCTTGCGAATATCTATTTTATAATCTTACCAAATTATATTGTATACATAAACTTGTTAGGATTATGTATTTCAATAGTCAAAGAACTGTTTTGAGTATCATAAGCATTAAATTTCGTGTTTCTAAACGGCGAGCGCGTTTCATTTTTCATGATCTATAAGGTTGCTCGCACAAGACTAGACCTGGATCCATGAACTGCCCATTTACATATCTTCCGCTATTTCAAAACGCGACGACCACAACACGGACGATCTACAATGATATACGTTGAGTTGAGATTTTGTCGAGTGTACGTGCACCGAGTAGATATTTAAAGTCGGCTTTCTCGAAAACGGGATCTCGAATGAACCAACTTTATTCTGTACTTTCGACTTATTTCTTAACACAAGACCAGCTCCTATCTGGTTGTAACACCAGTTACAGGGCACTCTGTTTATAGGTTCTAACTTGAGTAGTGGAGGTTTAGGAACTGTTAGGGCTAGTGTTGTCAGATTAGAGTTTTTGGGACATCACAGGCAGGCAGAGTTTAGAATATGATGCGTCAAGAACAGAGGTTGAGGGTAAGACAGGGGTGAAGATGAGTCAAGGTGAGATCATTGTTTCTGAAAGATTTTAGGATGTTTGATAAGAAGATGATGGAAGACGCAGCTTGACAGTAATACGTGATGATTGTGAAATGGCGATGTTACACAATATAACGTTAATAATTATAACGATGATAAATCTAATTTTAGAACAATTATTCACGGAAAATTATCAACTACAAGTCATAGTTATCAAATGCTCATGATTGTTGGTAGTAAACGTGTTAAATCCAAACGAGTTTAAAAAGTGGACAACGTTTATTCATGTAAAAAAATATTAAATCGATTTTTATACAGAACATCACCAAAAACAAAGGTGTAACGATTTTTTTTTTTTTTGATATTTTGATCCGTGGCCTCCGTTAATTGGTCACCATTGTTAACGTGTCTGCTCGACGTTATTGCCTCTCGTATATTTGAAATTCGGTTTGTATCGATGAATCTTCTAACTTTTATTTTGTGACTATTTTCTTCTTATTCGAGCCACAAAATTACACTCGTAGCGTTAACAGATGTAGAGACTCGGTTAAATTTTATACGATGAATGTAATTCACGTTTAGTTTAATATTGCAATATCTTTTATTAATAATACACTATGATTTATTATTACGAATCTGACCGGAATTGTGAAGCAAAAGGATAATTATTAATACACTACTGAATTTATATATTTGTTTAAAGTAAAAACGTCAGAAGAATTCAAGAACACTACCTTGTTCTTATTAACTCACTAAAATTTATAAAAAGAAAGCAAATAATTCTTTTCGACTCCTGTCTTTCAAATTTTAATCTGGCATAAATATTCGAACATTATTATTAAAAATATTATGCAAAACCCAAGGTTTGATATTTTTAATGGAAGCTATGCTCTCACTGAAAATCGTAATACGGAAACATGAACTTACATAATCTGTTTAAAATCGTGTAAAGCCTGAACGTTTACAGTGAACTATAATTGCTTCGAATATCTTCAGCTTATAGATTTCTATATCTTCAGAATTGCTCAGAATATAGAAAAAATAATGAAACTGTATTCCACACTGGCCGTTCGTTTCGCTGGTCATTTAATGTGATCAGTCTTTTGCATTGTGTGCATATAATATATTTCCTTCTCAATTTCCTACGTATTGTTTGCGTGCCGTAATTATGAACGGTACTATCGCTTTTTCATGTCGGACGTATTACCAAGCATCCGTGTTGAACACGGCGAATAAAATTCAAGGACCGAAGGTTCTCAGGCGTTAACAAGTGACGCAGAAAAGTCATGGCACCACGCGGTACCCGTTAGTACCGTCTGGTCGTTGCGGATTGAAATCGCACGGTGCCGCGTTATCTCGGAAAAGACTCAATATTTAACAGAAGCAGGAAGGCGGCGATAGATAGAAAGATTATCGAACGGCAATTCCCGAGTCAACCGACTGCCATACTACGAGTCGATGTAGGACAGCATAGCAAGAACGGCACTCTTGGCTCGTCACACTCGTTACCAATTTAGATGTGTCCATTCGAATACATCTTCGCGCACGCATTGTGTCGCTAGACTCATTAGCGAGCTACTCGTAAATGACTCGAGCTTCTGCACGTTCGATCCGCTTGCTAATTAGATCGGGCACTATTTTCCTTTTAATTTATGCGATTATTGCTGACAGCGGCGCCATCCCGCAATTTATTGTCGATCGTGTCTCAAAAACTGATTTGGCCACTTGTAAGCTCTTTGACATTCTATATGGTACCTTATCATCTTATACTTCGCGATTGGAAATTAACTCCTTGTGATAATATTTTCTTTGTAATAAATTTATATATCTTTTAGTATTAGAGCACCTTTATTGTTATAATTAGTTACAATAGTATTAATTAGTATTAGTAATTAATATATGAAAATAATAATTAATAGTTTTAATTATTATTGCTATTATAACATCACTAAAAATGTTACAGAAGAGAAAAGACAATTTATATCATTTATACTGAAAGATTTGCTTCAATACTTAAATATTGATTAGAAATGAACAACATTTGATTTCGTCTGAAAAGAAAGGCATCGCATTTAGATTTGTTAGAATTTATTTAAAATCTTCAACACTAGTCTGACTCGTCATAATTTGGCAAAGGGTTAACCCCTTACTATACCATTTTCATAGTAACTAAAATAATTCTAACATCTTCATCACTAAAAATGTTATAGAAAAGACAAATTATATCTTTTATACTGCAACATCCACTTCAATGGTTAAATATTGATTAGAAATGAACAACATTTGATTTCGTCTGAAAAGAAAAGCATAACATTTATATTTCGTAGACTTTACTTAAAATTTTCAACACGAGTCTGTCTCGTCGTAATATGTATGGCAAAACTTGTGATAAAGATTTCTAAGGTAATCTGAACAAATACATGTGTTTTTCGCCAGTTTGAAATCGAAATTAAACTAGATTCGTTTATTATTAATAATTTAGTATTGAAGTGAACGTAGACGTACCATAAACATCAATTTTCTTTTTCTACTGAAAGGTTGTTAAAGATAAAGAAATTCTAATAATTGTATGTGTTAAAACATTAAAATATTTATTGATTTCTCAACTGCAAGCCTAACGATGTAAAAGTTGTTTAAATAATAGTATGGCAATATTTAACGGCGCCTTAGATGTGCTTAGATTCGAGTGCTAAAGGTTAACACTAAAATTACATCGATCGATTTCTTTATTCACTCAGATGTTATAATAAAAATCGTACAAACACTAAATAGATTAAATTTTAGATTGAATATATTTTGTGTTTATTCACTCATATGTTGCAATAAAAGTTGCACAAATGCTAAGCAGATTAAATCTTACTAAATACTTTCAAATTATTAAATACCCTTAACCCTTTGCACTCCAAGCAATTTTAATTCTAAAATCAAGACACTTTTCGATGTAAAAGAGTTCCATTGTAGATGGTTCATTCCCTTCCGTCCGTAGAAAGTTTATTACTATTACTCGTACACGCAGCATTTCAATTTTCACCGATTTATTAAATATAAATGTAGCGATGTAAAAATTGTTTTGAATAATACTAAAGTTTGACAATTTTTAATGTCGCCTCAGAAGAGCCATTGGAGTTCTAAGGACAAAAGCGTTAAATACTTTTCGGCTCGACTGTATGTAGTTTATAGAAGACTTCGAGCTGCGATAAACAAACAGCACAGAACGTCGTCAAAATTGATAGTCTTCTACGTGTCCATTTGATTCTCGATATCGGTCCTGTCATGATAAAAAGAAAAAATACGTTGACGAAAGAGATTCTTCGTGAGAAAAGGCCAACGAGTTAATTCGAGCGACATCGCAGTCAACTGGTTCGCACGAAATGCGATCTGCGCCGCGCAAACGCGCGTTTCATAGCGACGCGCGCGCGAAAACCGCGTCAAGCTGCGTTCCACGTCGAATATGCCGCGAATTACAGATTCATGGTGGTCGGCGTCGATTAATTGAGCTCGGATTCTTCGGAAATTTTCTGAACGTTGCTTTCCGCCGCTCTCTCAGAAGCGACGTGTTCAGCGCGCGCGAATAGTTCACTGAAACTGACTCTATCGAGTTGAATTTGTTCGTGCGCTTCGAGCATTAACTTAATAACGATCGAACATTTAGGAGTTGTGCTAATGGTTTTACATAACGCACAACTTGTTTGAAAATAACAGTTAGACTGTAATAGACTAGGATACGAGTATAACCCTTTTCACTCGAAGTTATTGTAACTCCAATTCCAAGGCATTTTGTCTGACCTAGAATATTTTCAGTCTACACAATATATTTCAACTTACTGGTCCGAAATTTGTTTAGTATTATTCGTCCTTGCAACGATTAAATTTTTACGAATTTCTTTGACACTAGCATAGCGAAGTAAAGATTGTTTTAACCCTTTGAGCGCTACGAACCCATATATGCGTTCTCACATAACCATTCGATTTTGACTATGAACTCGTACAGTGGCACACAAAAGTATTCGGACACCCTTCAAACTTAAATAACATATTTAAGATTGCATCAAAAGTCTTGACGTTTCTTGACCAATTAGTTGCATTGATGTAATAAATGAATATGCAAAATGAATTTCGTAAATATTGGAATTGGTATGAATTACATGACCAATAAAAAAAGAACCTTTTAAATATTTTTTATTTGAGCCACGTACTAAAAATTTTAAAGATGCATCTGGTAGATCTATGATAGTTATACACATGCAGAAAAATTCATTGAAATCGATCGACATACACACGAGCTACATGCCATCGAAAATGGTGAAAATCGCAATTTTTCACGATTCTTGGTCAGTTTCTGCTTAAACTCTATAAATTCTTACACCTTTCTACGCGTGTCATTTTTTCCCGCGTCAATCGATTTCGATGAAATTTTCAGCATGTGTATAACTAACACAGTCCTGAAAACCGCATATTTTAAATTTTCATTACGAGTTGAAATAAAAATGTTTTAAAAAATGTCTTTTCTACTTTCCGACGTAATTTCTACCAATTGGAATTATTTCAAAATTAGTTTTGCATATCATTTAGTAAATTAATGCTTCTATTTGCTCCAGAAAAGTCAAGTCATTTGGCTCAAGTTTGAAAATGTTATTTAGATTTGAAGAGTGTCCGAATACTTTCGTCAGCCCGCGTAGGTTCTCACAAAACCATTCAATTTGGGGAAAAGAAATCTATGAACAGATGTATGTGACTGGTGCTTGTAAGCCTATATAGATATAAAAAGACAATAAGCGTTTAAATGTGCTTTTGTACAATCGTTTATCAGTATTGTTCATTAAATTTGTGTATGCATTCATTGTGCACTAATTAACGTATCGCTAGCAAGGACATTTGAGATTAAGTGCTGCTACTTTCTGGAAATTTATTCTTTGCGTTTTAAAACTTCATTTTTAATTACCCCTAAAATGTCTAAGAATGAGATTGAATACTTTAGTAAAAGTGGTAGTGGCATGGGTTATGAACATGAAATTGAAACAGTTGAAATTAAAACATTTGAAAGAAAAAGGATGTGGGATTCGTCTTCGGATTTCGAGGAGTTCTATAAAAAGACCAAGATATTAAAAATAAGCAGTGACGCAAGCGGTAAATATCAACACAATAGGTTGGATGTTAGAACAAACATAATCAAACCTACTTTTGTAGCTTCGGAAACCGAAGAGTCAGTTCCATTGTATGAGCAAAGGAGAAGACGTCTTCGAATATTTAGCTCATCTTCTGAAGAGGATGAAGGTCTACAGGAAAATGTTAATTCGACATCTAATGATACGGCAGAAAAATTTCCATGGTGTAAGAAAAATTTTGTACGGGGATAAGGGTACACTTATCAAAAATATCCACTCCTTTGGGTGCGTTTAAGGTATTTTTCTCGGAAGAATTAATTACTGGTATCTGCGAAAAGAAACAAATAATATCCATAAAAATCTAGCGCAAACTAAAATACATGGAGTTCATTCACGCACAAATACCTGGACAGATACTTCACCTTCGGAAATATATTTATTTATTGCTATTACTATGCTAATGCCCAGAATGAAAAAAACATCTATAAGAGAATATTGGTTTACCAATAAAATTATAAAAACTGACATTTTTTTCAAAACTAATGAGCAGAGTGAGATATGAATTAATTAGAGACCTCTCGTGCCATGAATCAGGGCCTGGTCGTCACCCATTTACAGCTCGCAGCGAGTTTAGGGACGAACCTGCGAAAAGGTCCTCGACATTGCCAAACTGCCGTTCACCTTGACGGTCGTTGTCGCCCCACTCCCAGGAGGAAATGCGCTGAGGGTGCACTGCGAGGGTGGAGGAGAAAATTCCACCGTGTGAAGACGTCTTTTGCTTATAGTTTTCAAGATTAGAATTCTTCTAGAGTCTACCGAGGACACAATGCGTCCACTGAGGACGGATCGAAAGCCAGCATATTTAGAACTCCACCGAGGAGAGCATCGATAAGAATTCTCGCCACTTGTAACATTGTGTTGAGGAAATTCACTGAGAATCCCTGTATTTGTATAAAACTCTACACCTCCGAAATAGCCGATGCTTTCTCTGGCAAACACATTTGTTAAGGGCTCTTTTTAGGTATACCTGCGAGTACTTGCAGTTCTAAGCAGTCCTTACCGTGCATCCGTCTTGTACATATTCTTCCACCGTTTTCTTCCTTTTAAGCGTTTTCTGCTCCTCGTTCGGCGAACGACGCGGCATCTTGTTTATTTACAATTATATCTGTACAATTAGTGACTTTTTACAACCAGAATACAATTCGGATCAATCTATCAATTTGCCGTCCAGTCAGCTCGACAACCAATCTTCGACTCTCTCGATTGTCTGTCGGTACAACAGTTCCGTGACAACTACCTTCTTCTATTATTTTCTTAAGGGTTGTTCACCATGAAGTAATTCTTCATTATGGCGACTCCATATGAACAACCGTCGTAATAATATATAGTTATTTATGCTTCTTCCTTGTGCGAGTCTTTCGCTTGATATAATCTCTCATCACATTGTAATAACAGTTCCTTAAATAGTCAGTAACCGTTTACACAGTCCTCTAAAACACAAGTTCTCATCTAATTCCAAGGCGGGTTGGTAAACGGTGCCGGTCAGCTCACGTCCACCATAATCCTCTGTGATCCTCGAAAACATCCAGCCCTCCGGTTACAAACAATAGCTATTGTTCATCGATCTGTTTATTTAAACTAGTTTCCAATTAATGTATCGTGTCGTGTTAATACATGGATATTTATTAACTTTAACACATTGAGCGCAGGCCCCGCTATAATGCGGGTTTTGTAAGTCTGCCACTTGAATTCAATCCGAAAGCTTGAACTATTCTGTTTCTATTAAATCGTAACTGTAGAAGGTTATAGATATTTTATTTAGTTATTCGTTGTTCAGACACATGCAAATGAGCTCGTAATTAACTAAATGGCTCGTATGTCGCCGACACTCAACGTGTTAACCCTTTGCACTCGAATGGTGACTCTGAAGCACCACTAAAAATTATCAGACTATTATTTAAAGGAATTTTTACATCTTTATGCTTGTAGCTTTGAAATTGCTAAAAATTGAATTGCTTTAAACACGAATGAGAGTAAAAAATCCTATAGCATGAGATGAAATAAATCATGTAGAATGAAAATATCCTAGGTCAAAAGGGATGCCTTGGTTTCACGTTGAAACAGCTCCGAGTGCAAAGGGTTAATAAGTTAATCTTCTGCCTGAATATATATTTCACTTCAAAGTGAAAGACTTTTATTAGCATTTATTCAGCAATTGTGCTAGTGTTTTATAAAAGTGAACACTTTGGAATTGCCCTCGTTTATAGAGTGAATTGAGAGTATACGTTTAAACAATACTAGTAACTTCGTTTGAAGTTTTAAAAAACTTTTCAAAACTACTTGGTCGTTTCTCGCGAAAATGTGTGTAGATGTATGCTATAAAAGATTGTGCAAGATTCTGTGGCACGTATCAGTCTGTTATTTGTTCAGCACTTCTTTATATCAGCAACGACATATTATAAACAAATTTACGTTCGGTATATGGTTTTCGAGCAATCCAAGAAAGGAAAACTTGAAAATTCTTTCGTTAACTGTTTCCGGAAGAAAGATACGAGATACATAAGAGAACGGTACAATTCGAATAGAACAAAGTCCAATCGGACGACTTCGTGATGTATACTGCATAATGATAATATCGCCGCATCAACCGCAGGCCTTTATATCTCGATAATAATGTATGCAAAAACGAAAGTAACATAATCTTTAGAAAACGTCTTGGAAAACCAAGAATACGTGATCAAAATTATAGATTGCCACAGAAAAATTTCGATTGTAATGTCTACAGAACTGTTCATGGTTGTTGCAATGTTAACCCATTGACTGCCAACTACGAGATATCTCGTAGTGCTGCAAGTTTAGATTGGCTACAAATGGCTATTTGAGTTAGGAACTATTAGAAAGGATGAATAAAAAATGTATATAGTGTAGAGAACATATTGATTATCAATTTTTATTATTAAAATTATTCTTAAAACTATATATTAAATTAATTATATTAAAATAAAACCGTGGCATCCAGGGCAAGACGCGCTAAATTTGCGTGGCAGTCAATGAGTTAAACGAACAAAATTATCGTGTATCCTTCAACTTTCGTACGAAACAGTTTTCCGTATCGCTTGTAATTTTCGAGTAATGGAATTTTGTTCGGGAAACGGTCTCTTTAACGCACCGTGCATCGCAGCGAGTAACCGATGCGAATGCATGTCGCTGCGAGCCCGGAATCCTCAGAAAGTCGCGTCACTGCGGATTTGCTGCGGAAGAACGGAAAGGGAAAAAAAAGGAACGAAAGGAAATTTTGCGGAGCAGGTGGCGCGTCGAAGGGAAGAGGAAAGGGAATCTGTTACGCAACCCGGCAGTCAACGCATGTACGACGTTTTCGTGGACCCTTTCTCCCCTTTCTCCGCAACGTCAACCGCGATCGTTGGAATCGCACGAATGGCAGACACGCGAAAGTTTTCGTTGTTGACGTTTTGCAATCACGTCACAGCTGACCAACTGTTCGCCGTTCCCCGCAGCTCCTTTTCATCCAATTCCTTCCGTTCTCGAAAGTTGTCATTTTTCTCACCGAAATACTGCTCCGCTACCTTCTGCTCCTCCCTCTTCTTGCGAATGTCAATATTTTATATGGATAACGGAACTAGGAATTTGGCTCTTTCTGACTTTCCCGTTTAGAGGCAAACAAAGTTAACCCTTTGCGAACGAGGATTTTTAAAAGTATTGGAAATATTCTCTCCAGAATGCTAAATCTTTCATTAACGTTTCAAGTTCTGAGTGAAAATAAAAATATATACCGATCGTTTATTGCAATAATTAAATTATAATTTTTGCAACTATAAGGATCGAAGATACGAACCTGATGTCACGAATGTGACGACATTCATTCTTCAAGTGTTAACGAAACATATCAGAGTTTGTTCTATAATAAATTTATACATTTATTTGCCGACCACATTGATGTCTGAACATTAAACTTATAGAGGATTAGAAAATTGACTAATGCACATTGTCTTATTAAAGTGAGAAGATGTAATTTATTTAGGTTATCCACAATTTTTATTATAATACATGATCGAATAATGAAATCTATTAAATCAATTCGTATGAACACAATCTTATTACATCTGTAATTATGCATTTTCTTTGTAAGTAAAGTTATTGTAACATCTGCATCACTAAAAATGTTACAGAAAAGACAATTGCTATCATTTATACAGCTACATCTACTTCAATGCTTAATTATTGATTTCAAATGAACATTTGATTTTGTCTGAACAGAAAGGCAGAATATTTATGTTTGTTAGACTTTACTTAAAATCTTTAACACTAGTCTGACCCCCATAATATGGCCATGGGATTAATAACACTGTCCAACACCAAAAAAATTTTGCAATACCTATTGAGTGATTCTTATATACTTTGTCATCCTAAAACCAAATCCGCAAGTAGAATTGCTCCATCACCCAACGTTTTCGAAAAATTTTGAATTTTGTAAAAATGCATGATTTTGATAAAAAATGACGTGGTACGCAAAAACTAAACACGCGAGAAAGTTCATCTTTGAGTCAGGAGATAGAGGGGACTCTCCTCTACACATCCATATAGCCAATTATATTTTTATGTACTCCCTAATAGTTGTAAATGGTTGTCTTGATGAAAGATTAATGCTGGAATTGTATTCCTTGTTTTCATTTTAAAATAATTTCGTCATAAATATAATAAAACAGTCCAGCTGATTTATACACTTCCGCGACATTTTATCGATTTAATATGGAGCGAAAACATTTATTTTAAATTTTTTATATTAAAGTTTTTGTATTCAATTTTCTTTATTAAGCATTTCCACAATGAAATGTGAATATAACTCGTATTTTTATAATATTTTATAATGATTGGTACCCAAAAAGAGAAAAAAAATGTATGTAATTAAGCATAGTAAGCAAAAACATACTTGAGTAGTAGCAACGTCGACTACGCATAGCGACGGCCCTGGCGACTCGAGAAAATGCTGCAATGGTCGCCTGGCGCGAACGCGTCGCGCACAAGCTGTCAATGAATATTTTCTGATCCTACTCGTATATTAAGGGAAGCAAATACTTTTCGTGAATGGTTTCTTTACCAGAAATGTCTGTAGAATGCATTCCTGTATAGTAAATTCCTGCTAGATAAAGGATTTTTGACATAAATACAAAAATAGAGCGTATAAAGTACCCGCGTCGGCACATTTTCAAACTTTAACAACCATTTACAACTATTAGGGAGTACATAAAAATATAATTGGCTATATGAATGTGTAGAGGAGAGTTCCCTCTATCTCCTGACTCAAAGATGAACTTTCTCGCGTGTTTAGTTTTTGCGTACCACGTCATTTTTTATCAAAATCATGCATTTTTACAAAAATCAAAATTTTTCGAAAACGTTGGGTGATGGAGCAATTCTACTTGCGGATTTGGTTTTAGGATGGCAGAGTGTATAAGAATCACCCAACAGGTATTGCAAAACTCGAAAAAAGTTTGATTTGGTTGGACAGTGTAATTAGAGACGCAGGTCTTACCCACTCTATGTTTAATATACTGTAAAATACTAAAGTAGACACAGTAAAGTAAACATGCTTAAATAAAATACTGTGTACGATTACAAATAATATATAATTGATCGAGTGTAAAACGAAAATGTATACGGATTGGAACCGGAAAAAAATGGCACAAAACTAGTAAATAGAAAATATAAAACGTAAAAGCAAAATAAGAACCAGAATGAAGGATGATAACAAAACACATTAAAAATTAAATTTGACAGCAACGTTTGAATTATTGTTGATAATACGAAACACACCTTGTGTCTGCGTAATCGAACATCGATATTATTAATCTCCTTCGATTTTGATACTTCCCTCATTCGATTCTATTTTATCTTTAACCCCAACATATTCTGATACAAACACGGTAGTGTTTAGATAATCGAGGGCCTGCTGTGTTTTTCTGGGTAATATTAGATGTTAGCAAGTGCATAAACTGTCGATAAAGCGGGATGTTTGTAGATGAAATGGAAGATTGTTGCAGGTCTGCGGATTGTAGGTCTCCGTTGCTCGTTGTCTCGATAAATTAGCGTGGACGGTTTTCTAATCGGACGAAGTGTGATCGGCGGATACGATATGCGCAAAAACTATGAAGGGTACTGTTTATTAGGATCGTTCCAAAGGTTCATGGAAGATGTCCGAGTTCTTTTTTTGCTGGAACTGTCTGAATGTAGAAAGCTAGGAGAAAGGGCATTGTAGCTTGAGACGAACGATAAGATTGCGTAAGGCGAGTCTGACGACTATGACTACGACTCGGCTCTTGCTATGACGTGATCACCATACAACCGTGATCATTAATGTCCGCGGCGTGCCGACACGAATTGTAAAGTTAGAATAATGTTTTATGGTGTACTGGCGTAACGGTTTCTTGGTATTTTTAGCGTGGATAGCCTGAAACTGTGGGAAAAAACGGCCGGTCGAAGACAACAATTTTTTTGTTAAATATAACAAGAAAATATAAATACACAGTGCGTACGGATAGCTTCTATCTCTTTCGATGTATAATTACCATCGAAGCTGACAAAGTCATCGAAATTGCGTGGCTATTAGACGAAGTTGATACAGTCAACCATGTTTTGTTCATTTTATCTTGCAAAATAGTAGATTCTCAAAGCAACCAATGGTTTCACTACAGCTTAGTATTAGAAAGAGCATTTCCACCATTTTTATCGTCTACCCTCCTTCCATTTTGTTATCAATCGGTTTTGGTTACTTGATAAGATAAAAATGTACACCTTCGGTTTACCATTGGTTTGCGCCATTTTGCTGCACCTAATTCAGACATTGCTGCGTTTCATTCTATTGCTTAGCGTGTGTTAATCTTGAAGTATCAGATGTTTGTATATAAAATGTTCGATTCGTAATAATAACTTCAAACAAATATTAATTTTCCCTAAATGAAATTTATTCATTAAAGTAAACGTTATTATAGTCACCGTATTCTGCTATAAATAAAGTTTATCGACCGCGCTATGGTAAAAATTGAATTTTTTAATCATTGATCTTCTTTGTTTATGAGATTGTCATCTCTATTTTTGAACTTTTTCTATCATAAAAAAAATTCAATCATTCTATAATAAAAAAAACTCAAGAAAAAATTACATAATGTCGTTGTCAATATCTTTATTTTCTCCTTAATATAAAAAGACTGTACCATGATCACAAAAAAGAAACTTCATTTAAAAGTAAAGTTGGGTATGTAAAAAAAAATTGGAGATAGTACTTCAACGATAAACATTGTAATTTCAAGTGATAAACGCATAGATTGTAATATTATTTCTCGGTTAAAACACTCGGTAACATTTGCATTTTGAAATCTGACACTTCTCATGGGCAACGACCGAATAGCTATCTTACAATTGCTATTATGTTTTTACAAAAGTAGTACTTGTTTCCGAAGAAACCTGTGCCCGCAACAATATTTGTCATTGATCTTCAATATAGATGGACACTCTTCCAAGGCTTGTTTCTTGAAAGGTAACTTAAATCTGAAATAACTGAAATAAAAATATGTTCGTAATGCATGAATTAGTTTTCTAAATTTAAAAATTTATTTTCGTAATAGTATATCGAGCGTGCCTAATTCGATTGCCATATACAAAATGCGAACAGGATAAAAGAGTATTCCAATCGATACCATGCATCTTGGCTTTCTAATTTTGATTTCAATAAATAAGTTATTTTGACTTTGTGGTTGCTTTGCCGAATTGACAGTCAAAGTGTTACTGGATATTATCATAATTATACCTCACTCAAGTTACTTTGATTTTATGATTGTTTTAATATTGTCAAATTGGTAAATTGTTATTGACGATCAGGATAACTATACTTAATTTAATCACTAAACGTAACTTAAATCGTTGAAATGAAAATATGTGCATCACGAATGACACACAGGATTGACTGAAAAGTCATTCGATATATTTTTTAACGAAATATCTGTACTACAATAGGCAATTAAAAAATAATAAACTTTATAAATAGGCGCATTGAAAGATGGCAAGAAAATTGCAAACGTTTATTTAATACGATAATACTGAAGTTTCTCTGGAAACATTTTTAATCTTGTTTCAAATATGATGATTCGAAAAATATTAAACTCTACAATGTACCGAACATTGTAACTTCGTTATGGGAACGTACGAAACGATTAATCATACAACCAATCTATTAGCAGAATTAGTGCTATCTGTTTCACGTAATCTATGTATTTCACGTAAACAAGACCAAATTAACTTCACGCTTGTTGATCTTTACGAAGTTGATAGTTTGTAGACTAGTTATAGAGATTGATATACTAAATCAATTTGAGCCTTTTAATATACTGAATTTTGTAAAATCAAAAATACTATAACTACATCAAATCCGCCATTTGAACATGACGCATAATATTTAAAACATATACAACTCTTTGTAATATCTTTTTATATTCTACGGTATACAGGGTGTCCCAAAAATGTTTGAGTTTCCTGACAGGAACGATTCCCGGGGTTATTTTAAGAAAGTTTTCCCTTTACCAATTTGCAATTTGACGTTTCGTTTTTAAGTTATCAAGGAAATACGTGGACCAATCAGAGCGCGGCTACAGCAGATGTCTTTCGGTTTGGCCAACGATAACGCCACGCTCAGTGAGATCTGCAATCGAACCGGAACCCGTTCGTTATAACCGTACTCTGATTGGTCCGTATTTTTCGTTAATAAATCGAAAACGAAGCCGCATATGACATTTTCGCAAAGGAAAAAGTATCTTAGAATGTACCCGAGAATCACCCCTTTCAAGGAACTTGAACACTTTTGGGACACCCTGTATAGTTATAGTTAACATAATATATGATTTAATTTAGCATCAATGAGTTAAATCCAACATAAAGTATTTTTTATTCGATTTTAGGAAACAAAAGAGTACACTACTGTTTTGTTACTACATTAATAAAATTTATTTGAAATTTTAAGAATTGAATAGACGAGCCTAATTTGAAGACATTCGTCCTCGAAAGGTTGAACGAGTACCCTTTCGGCAGAAATGTTGTATTAAGTAAATTGAGCTGCATGGCCATTGAAATTTTGATTCGCAAATCGTTATTCAGTTTCTGGAGTGTTCTTTCCAGAAAGAGTTATTTACCAATTATGACAATGTTTAATGGTTAAGTTTATATTAAAACTTTGACATAGGATCGAACGAAAAACGATCCACGTAGTCAGTGAACGAATATCAACTTATAACGAATGAATAGAAATATTCGATGAATGATAATGATCACTAGAATGCGGATTTTCTGCATTGATAATAAACATTAGTAAATGGATTACAAAGTAGCGGAAGCATTTATTGAATTTGAAAACACGGTTGTAGCAGTTTCAACTGATCGGAATTGTTAAGAAAAGAAATAAATATCAAATTTTACATAACTACATCCACAGTCTAATAATTACACGAGCAAACTTATCGTAAGACCCTTGAACCATCTCAAAATACAATTTGCTGGTTTCACGATAAAAACACTTACTGTGTCGCATACGTATCGCCAAGCGCAAATACAAGCTACTTTCAAACCCACATGAAATATACGGTGAAGAATGAAATATTCTTATGTCGATTATTCTTCTCGTGTACGGCACGACTTGAGTTATTGCAGCATTTAATTTCTAGAGTATCTGCTATTGTAACCCTCAAGATCGCAATGGCTCCTTTGAAGCAACACAAAAAAATCATCGTTTTGTGTTAAGCGGAGAATACACTTTATAAGATGAAAATTTTCGATTGTTTTGTTTTGTTTGAAATTGATTCCAGTATGTGTCTAGAATACGTGTATAAAGTTACGGAGCAAAATTTTATGTATTTTGGGAGATACAGCTAGCCGAACAGGTAAGGGTCAGCTGCAAGTGGCGCAAAGCTGAAGCGAAAGGTGAATTAGATAATTTTAATCATCCTAGTCCACTTCACCCAGATGTCCTTAAACATTTAAAACCGATATATGAAGAACTTTCAAAGGGGGATTTATTAACCAGGTGTCTAGGTGGACACACACAGAATTGCAATGAAAGTTTCAATTCAACGGTTTGGCGCCTAAATCCAAAGCATCTAAATTCCGGAGCAAAAATTATCGAAACCTCCGCCTTTATTGCGGCTGGCATTTTTAACGAGGGCTACTCAGCTATATTAAAAATAATGAATGTATTAAATATTAATATCGGGCAACAATGCAAATTCTTTGCTGATACGTATGACGCGCAACGCATAACGAGACAGGAACACCGCAGACGATGCAGCACAAAAGAAGCACGAATCTCTCGTAGGATGCACCAAATGGAGCAAAATGAATTTTTTGAAGCCACAGAAGGCTTACTATATGGCCCTGGTATAGCGGATTAGTTTCATCTAGAAGTAAGTGTTCAATAACTACTACTCTAACAGTCGAAAAACTTTAAACGCGCTTTTCTCAATATCATATTTCTGAATCTTGTGTACACGATACAGAACGATCTATTGGACCAATTGAGCTCCTAAGGCGATTTTTCGTTAGATACTAATAAAATGTCGTCGATGAACTAAAAAAATTCCTAAATAGTTGCATTTTTTCCTTTCAATTTACATTATAAAGTCGAAATTTTTAGCGAGAAATCGTAACTTTTTCAATAAATCTCAAAATTTTTGCATTTTTGTACTTTTTGTTGGAATTTTTTTAGTTCATCGACGAGATAATTTTACAAGGATTAAAAAAAACTTTCGTTTTCCTGTTTCGGATGAAAATTAGAAGCTCTAGGATGTACACAAACTGACGATGCGCGTGAAAATACATTAATCCTTAAAATAGAAAATTTTTTGTATTGTTTAAATATAAAACATAATATCATGAAAGTTTGAGAATGATTCGCTTTGTAGTTATTGAGAAAAAAATTCCTAAAGATCACTATTTTTTAGGCGCTCTAAAATGTATTCCCCCCTTAAGTTCGATGCGTTTTTATTATTGTGTTGTAAGTGGTACCGATATAGTGCATTTCCCAGCTACCACGTGTGCGTAGCACTTGTATCCTCATTCTGTATGGCGAATATTTGTGGTTAGTATGTTCCATGTATTTCGGTACAATTGGCATTTATGTTATGTGGTGCGGGTTCTTTTCTCTTTCTGAGTGCAGGGAATAATTTTTTCTGTAGCTGTTTCCGAACAATGCATTCTTTATAGATTGCTGGATGGTTATCTTGGCAATGATAAAATTTAGCTCTTTGTACTTTCCCTGTTTCGGTACACTGTATTGTTATGTGATTACCTGCACACTTGACACAGACTGGTGGCTAATCGCAATAGTTTTCAGTATATTCGTATGGTTGGCAGCGATGACATCGTGGTATATCTCGTTTAGGTTTAGGGGATTCGATTTTAACAATTGTGTTCACTAGTTTTTCAATTTTAAAAATATCGTTGTTGTGTTTCGGTTCGAATTCAATTATGAAAAGTGGTAGTGGCTCGCGAATAGTGGTTGAATTTAGTTACGTTGTTTATGCTCCTAACTGTGAATAGAAAATTGTAACTATGTTCTTCTGTTTCAATTAAATCTATTAAAATAGTATAAATATTTTTAATACTATATGGATTGTATATAATATATTGTTGCGTAAATTTGATACAAGTCCAAGGAACTGACGTAGCGTTTGACGTGTTAATACACAAGTCAACAAAGATTGAATGCAGCATTGTAATTAAGTATCTGTTTTACCGAATGAACTCTTACGCATATCTCTTTGTAGTCAAGGTTCTGGCTGTATCTCATACACGTGAACGTAGCTCGTGATTCGTGCGTCTCCGTGTAAACAAGCTGTTACTCTGAATACGTGGGAAGTCGTTCGATCAACTGCTAAATAAATTAATGCAATAAATAAGCGATAAAGAAAATAAGATATCTAGCGAATCGAGAGGCGTTCGATTAGTGAATCTTTCAGACAGTCCCTTAAATAAACATGCAAATAAGTAAGAAAAATATAAACAAAGCTATTATTGTTTAAAGTAATTTACCATACAGTGACTGCTATTAATATTCACATATTCTTTTTAAAAAATAATAACTTTTTCTATTAGGCCCTACGGCTTGAATTCTTTTTTAGAAGATGGAACAATTTGTTTACTACGCGAGGCTGATAATGAATTCGAAAAAATTACAGTATGTCGGAATTTAAGAAAAGACACTAAAAGTTGTATTTTACAACTTGTTCACTTGTTTATGTGTGTGCATTTAAACAAAACATTTTGTAGAAAAAAATAGGTAATGAAAGATGTATGAATCCTTATTCTTATTGCAGTTAGAGTTCGAAAATCGCGGAAAGTTGCAATTTTTTAAATGAATTTCAAAGCGATTTTTATGAAATTTCCAGAACAAATATAAAACATTTTTAATGCAAGCCCGCATAAAAGAGTTGTAAAATACGCCTTTGATATTTCCTCTGCAATTTTTTCGAAATATCTTTTCGCGCCGAGTAGTAAACTAATTCTTCTAACTTTCCTACAAAATTCAGAGTGTCCAAATCATAATGGCAGTCACTGTATGTATCTATTAGCCACTGATTAGCAGACAAGTGAGAAAATGTCAGCCATGAACCGAGAATAAGACCAGAGAGCGGCAATGCTCGAATTGCTTCGAGCCGGAAGATTGCCCGCGAAAGTCGTCGCATGGTTCGGCTACAATAAGACATAACTTTACGATATATCCAGTATATTCAAAAATTCTGCCATACAGTAAGTAATATCTGCGACACAAGAAACTCTTTATAATTGTTCTGACCGCTAGTAATAAAACGAGGAATTCCTGATCGAATTGATAAGATTAGAGTTTACGAAAACACTTGCTATCATAGGTAACTCGACCATTGACCTCCTTGCATTCCCAACTGCTTCTTCACTATTATGTGTGAGACGCAGTCCAGGCAAAGATAAATACAAAGCATCCGAGCACTAGAAATACCCTAAAAGCAAGCAGGAAGCAAGAATCGCGGAAGCGATGCCAAAAAGAGGTAGGAAGCGAGTTCAAGTCCAAGTTCGAAAAGATCGCAGGAAACAATGAAGATACTGCATCAAGTAATTCGATTCTTCAAACCATTTGCTATTTTTGTACAAAATGCCAATAGAATGCATCCACATTTTTGTAGAAATTGAAGCTTGTTTAGGCAG